>JAUMHR010000056.1:7950760-7965032 GCA_032361145.1 Enteromius fasciolatus
AAAAAAATATTTGCATTACACTGTTATAATCAATTTAAGAAACTTTAAACTACGTTTACATATAAAAAACTAAAGATTAACTACACGGTGGGCCATATGAAATTTTAAAGGCTGGCCCATGGGCAAAAATATAATATTGCTCAGTCGATCACACATTACCCCAAGAATATACAGGAATCTTGGACATTTTTGCATCACCATCTTCCAGTTTACTGTGATTGTCATTAACCCAAAATCCAAGACCAACTAATGAGACTAGAATCCAGCTAGAATGTGGGTGACAAAAGGAGAATTACCATTACCAACTTACCTTTTTACTACTGAAGAATTTGTGATAGTTGAGCTGCGGTGGTTCTGTGCTGTTCTGTTTCTTTCTGTGAGCTTCTGTCGTTTTTATGCACTGCTGTAATGGTTTTTATTTCACTGTAAGTGAAAGTTATGGTATAGTTGTTCATTTTTATGCTCCACTGAGGAAGGAAGTGAAACTATGATGAGATTCTGTCTTCTGTGTAGATTTGGAATCACATTTATGTTCATTTTTGAATGCCTGTTCTCATTATGTAAACTTGTTTTATTTATTACAATAGACTTCAAAAAGCTGCGCAATTTGTGTAATATGCTTTAACAGCCATTAACAGGTTAAGAGTATTTCCACACACCTCAAACAAGCGCACCCCACTGTCTTTGCTGTGTCTCTCCTAGACTTCCTGTCTTTGTAATAGAGGGTTGTTAGTCATTTCTATAATTAACTATTAACTATGTTTTATATAAAACATAAAAGCTACTGTGGTGAATTAAAGGACTGGGTATGTATTGCTACTTCGTGCAGCTGTTATAGTTTGCAGTTTCATTAGAATGAAAAAATGTCTCTATAGACCACAGATTTCCCCTAAAAACAGCATTCGCACCTGCAGCTTTTTGGATTCTTATGCAATAGTTTTCATTTCCCTATTTCCCCAATACCAATGCAATTTAAGCCATACTAGACATGTAGATTGAACATCCATCCACGTAGCAGTGGTTAATTGACTAAAGGGTCGGTGACAAAATGCTGCGTCATCTACATTCATTATTCATGTGATGATCTGTCTATCTTATATAAAAAGAAAGATCACCTGATGAAAGTGACAAGTACATTATAGGCTTTCTCCCACCGTATGCACTTAACTGGATGTGCACAATCAGAATATTACTTGTTTTTTTTAGAGTAATGTCCGTTAAAATAATCAGTACTCATTTATACAGACAAAAGTTCAGATCACCAAGTCAATAAAATGTTCTTATGTGGCTGATGCTTTTATGTTATTATATGATGCTTATTAAATTATTATAAATGAAAAAAATAAATACAAATGTAGGATTGCTATCCTGAAGCAGCACACACAGGTTATGTTTGAGGATCCATAGATCCTTCAAAGTACACACAAGGAATAAACTTCCTTGATGGTGACCACACAGAGTCCACCCAATACCCCATCAGAAACTTTAGCCGTCCTGTCGTAGTGACTCTAGCTCAAGTGTCTGAAGCATTTGTTTAATATGAATGGATCTGTACTCATCTTTACAAGTTCTGAGACACATTTGTCTAAGATGTATCCACTGATGATTTATCAAAATAAATAAAACAAACAAAGAGTACAGCCATTTTAACAGGTTTTTTTTATTTTTTTTTATTAACAAGCAAAATGTTCTTTTGTAATACGTTTCGAACATACCATAAAGTAAAAAAAAAAAAAAAACACTACAGTTAATTTGAATATATTTAAATGTATTAATTTATTATGGTTTAACAAGTGGAGTAAGAAGTATTATTGTCTAATTGTTTATACCTTTATATTTTCACATTTAGCGTGCTATTTTTATATTTATGAAAATGTTCCTTTTCCATCTTTTATATACAGTTACATATATAAAATAGTTAAATAACTGTCTGAATTATAGGCTATTCACAAAGAAACGGAAATAATAATAATAATTATTATTATTATTATTATTATTTAGCAGATTTATCCAGGGGGATTTAGGCCTATGGTTTGCCTGAATCATCCCGAAATCTACATTCTGATTAAATAATGTTTATCTTTATGAAAATGCCTGTTATGTAACATGCATCATAGGGCCAACTGTGAAAGCCAGCACATAGTCTAATATGTCTAACGCTGGTTAATTATTCAAATGTAAGTGTAGAGTTACAAGCTCACCGTCTCCATGGCTGCGTTAGAAACCTAGCATGACTTTTTATACGGTAAACGAAATGGTCATCGCTTGCAAGATGTCCTAAACGCGTTTGGATCAAAAACAGCACTTCAGCACCATGGACAAGATCGACCAACAAATGCCCATCTCGGCTCTGAATGTCATCAAGATATAAAGAGCGTTTTCGCGCGGAGAGGGATATGGAGAAGCAGTACAGGCTGACCACCACCAATAAAAGTAATTTTATTCATTTAAAAGGTTACTAAACAAACAAGCTAAGCACATTTTGACGTGTTTTACGCTTTTCAATTGACTCATGGTATAAAGTGTTCTGAGCAAGGGCACAATGGTGATAGAGCCCTCGTGGGGTTTGAACCAACATATATCATATCATAGCCCAAATATTTAACCTCTGAACTACAGCAGCCAGACACCGACTGCGATGTTTAAGAAAATCAACGCAGTTTTCCGTCCGAACCATCTTGGACCTCGCTCACGGGACAGGTTCAGGGCCAGTGAGGACTACCACAGCGCGTGCACCGTCAAACTGGTCCGGAGCACGTCGATGCTCGTGGTGGGGGAGAGCAGTCGCGCGCCGCAGGACTCCACGCTGAAGAGGAGCGTGAGCGCCGTGAGCGTCGAGGCCAGCACGGCCCTGTACTACTACCACAGCCGAGAGGACCGAGTATGGCTCTACTCCCAGAACCAGAACTGTTTAGAGTACTTACAGGAACTGGTCGCGCTCAGGCGGCAGTACACCAAGAGCATCAACGACCTCAAGAACAGCGAGCGCAAAGAAACAGCGTCCCGCAAGAAGAACCCCGCACCCCGGCCACCGCAAAACACAGCTGCACAGGTGAGAGGAAACGGCGAGGCTTACTGTTTATACCTAGAAGAACTTGTGAACATTATTAGAGAAAAATAAAAATATTTTGTCTGCCATCAACCGATATCTGTATTATTATCCTGCATCTAAGCATTCTGCTTAAAAAATATTACACAGATGACTCACGAAAAAAAAGTGCAGTTAGTTAAGGATAGCCAATTATAATGTAGTCGTGAGGTATTTGTTAAAAATATATTTTAATGCAGTCAAAAACACCAACAACCGCAATGCAATAAAGCAATGCAACTAAGTATATACAATCCCCATATAATCTTATTTCAAAGACTTCGAGGCCTGAACCTTCTGCTCCACCAATCCCAAATGAGGAAGACACACTCCAGTTCTTTGATGAAGTCATCGCAAGCTGTGACCCAGAGCCCAGTCCAAAACCACATGTGGACAACGGACATGCAGATGTTGACTTCGTAGGTGAGTGTGGAGCTTATTGCTTAATCTCTAGTGGCCAGCATGGAAGATGCAATTGTGGGACGCATATCTTAATAGAAAAATTGGTCGACTAGAAGTATTTCGTTTTTTCTCCTTCATGGTTCAGTCCTCAGTTTTTTATGGTTTGTTATGTGTGCTTCTCTCCATACTGCCATTTTAATGTTTCTATAGTGGCAACCAGTACCAGCGAGCATGACCTTCACTCAAACTGGGTGCTTCGGGATCCTCGTCGAATCTCCGTTACAGAGTCGCAACCCAAGAATTCAAAAACCAGTCACGGGCAGGCAGCCCAGCGGAAGGGGGAGATGGGAAGCACAGGCAGCAGGAGACGTCTACAACGAAACCCAATCCACCTGCCAAAAGTGGTGGAGAGTGCCTTTCAGACTCTGCGATTCAAACCCAAGCTCAAGAAGAAAGACTAGCTGCTTAAGCTGTTTGTGCCCAGAGGACAACTCAAACTTCACAGCTGTGCGATCACAAAGTTGGACCTGGAAGAAAGAATAAGGAATAATCTGACTCACCGCAGAAGACATGAGCTCCGTGACGTCATGTCAGTGCTTACTCACTGCCAGAGCTTCATAAATTATCCACAGCAGATGAGAATCTCTTTTTCAGTAGCTCTCGATAGCAAACGCTTAAGGCCATTAACAGAGCGTAACCACTAAACAATCACCCTGCGCACTGATTCCAAACAGGTGAGTCTTAATCAGCCAAATGCAAAACTAAGCCCTATGCTTTGCATTTAGGTCAAGTCTAATCTAACACAGGAAGATGTTGGGGATCATTACTATAGCACAGGGGTGCCCAACCCTGCTATAGCATTTCTTTATATAAATCCCTCAAACTGGTATTAGGTGCCTTAGAGTGTCGATTCGTACTATCTTTTTTTGTATGTTATAATGTCTACGGTGATTTATGTTAAGAAAAGTTTAAGTAAGCTAAGTAGCAAAAGAGTGCTCAATTGTGTGTTAACTACTTCAGCTACTGTTCAAGTGATGTATTTCTACTAGTGAGACTGTTTTTTTAAACATTAAAGACTATAAAGAGGAACTAGACGCACGTGTTTGATTCCAGAGCTGAAAACGTCTGGTTTCTTTTTTTTTGAAAAAAGGAAGCAGGAATCGGGTATTACCAACTTTAAAAACTAAGATCACAATAACAACAGGTGCAATGAGTCAGTCTTTATCAGCAAATAATAGAGGATAAAGTTGAAGAAGATTTACTACATACTGAAGCCATTTCAAATCATGGACAAATGAAGAAAGTGGCATAAACATCAGTATTTAATTTTTGGGGTCAGTGAGTTTTTTTTTAAGAAACTAATACTTTTATTCTACAAGTATGCATTAAATTTGCTAAAAGTGACAGATTTTGTTTTTGGTAATAATTTACGTTTTGTGGCAAACAGATCAAACAGTGAAGCACAAATTATTTTCCAATACCTTTATTAGCAAAATGTTTTGACACTCACACACTCAGTTCTTCTCTTGTTTGACTTTGGGGCTGAAGAACGCTGACAAGCTCTTCATGCCAGTTTTGTCTACTTTGGCAAGACTCTTTTGAGCTGCAGTCATCTTCTTTGGTGGCTGAGATAACATAGAACATAATTTAAACATTAGATTTATCACAACTCTAGCATAGCATCTAAAATTAGCATTTACGACCAACAGTATTTGAAGCATGAACTTCTAAATGATTTTTTTAGGCACAGGCAGAGAGAAAAAGACAGTTCTGCTGCAGCGTGTAATGCCATTTCAAATCCCATCACCACTCTGTTTAACTAACTCACTTTTCGTTCAAAATCAGCACTGTTGAACTTGGTGTAGTCTTCCCCAGCCTCTACTGGTTTATCTGACAGTTTCCGTTTCTATCGAATGCAAGACAGCAGTCAGAAAAAAGTCCACCAAAAGATATTTTGAATCCAACTGAACTGCTACACCATTCCTCTAACTACATTCAGAAACAAAGCATTTATGGCGCTGCAGGAAACAATGAGAAGCTGAGTTTAAGAAATAGAAATCAGAAAGCAAATTATCATCAAGGCATACATTCAAGTAAAGCATAATTCAGCTATTAACATTCAAGCATGGCGGTAACATGCTAATAGTAAAAAAACAAAATACTGGTATTTAAAGGCGAAAAATTTACCTTAGAAGGCGGCTCTGTCTCTTTAGGGCTAGAAATCTCCGGCAATCTTGTAACATAAGAGACAAAAAAATAATGTCACTGAAACATGCAAGACATTCTTATAGTTTTGCTTGTGTAGAGTAGTGGTCAACTGATATGATGTGATATCTTTTTTTACAGCGATGCAAAAGAGAGCAGGGTAGCCAAGGCTGTTGTACACCATTTTATTTAAAAAAAAAAAAACATGCATTACATAATATTTACAAATTATACAGTAGTGGCCAACATTAAAAGAACCAGCTAAAAGGTGGTTTGGAGTCAATTATTTGTATCTTTTGCGGTAGTGTGTCAGTAAGAAATATCAGTTATCATTTAATTTAGTTTTCATTTAGCCATTCATTTTAATAATCCAGTGAGATTTGTTTGTATAATGAGTCTGTCAATAGCCAGTGCTCCACACAGAGATCTGATCTGATCATCTCTGATCATGTCTGGAATGATATGAAGTAACAGAAAAGACAGATTCAATCCAGAAAAACTGTGGCAACATCTCCAAGACGCTTCAAGAAACTACCTGCAAAGATACAGTACTGTTCAAAGTTTTAGGCACTTGTGTAAAAATGCTGTAAAATGAGAATACTAAAATTGTGAACTGATATTTCCTACTGACACACAAGCAAAAGATAAAAATAACTGACTTAAAACCATTTTTAGTTGTTGAAAATGCTATTGTTATAATATTTTTGGCCATCACTGTATAATTTGAAAATAAGTAATTTACATGGACCGACCATTAAAGTGTGTTTATGCACTCTACAACAGCACATTTTACTGTATTTTATTTTGTAATTTAGGTGAATTAAAGATGCAAATATGAAATATATACATAAAGACTTGATTAAATGAAATGCATATTTGCTGAATGCTGATGGCAGAAGAGAAACTATTATAACTATTATGCTATTCTATTATTAATAATAAAGCAACAGTGTAATATTTTGTGTATCCTAAGTTCTGTGTTCTGACGTCTCTAATAGTTTATGAAACAGAACTGTTGGAGATAGTAAACTGAAAAAGACAGAACCGGAGCATTGTGTGTTTAGGTGCTAGTCAAAATAAAAGTCCCACTTCTGGGGCCCGTTTCAGAAAGGAGGTTAAGTGAAAAGTCAGAGTATGTTAACCCTGAAATAACAGGTTTTATTCAGAGTTTCTGACAGTCTCCTCCCCTTGTTTAAAGACGAAGCGGTCACACAAAGAACAAAGTTACGAGGATGGCTTATCCTTTTTTGGAGGATCACATAGATGAAGAGGCTGTATTTATTCGAAGAGAATTACTTTTACGTCGGACAAGGATTTTGAGACCCAGAGTAGATTTTTTTTTGTCTTTTCCCCATAACATTACATTTTTGTTTAAGCTTTACAGTTTTCCGTTGCTATCAATTCCATATATCCATAATCTAATCCACCCTTACATCACCCATCGTGGCCGTGCTCTTACATCCGAGCAGATACTATGTGCAGCTTTACGTTTCTTTGCTAATAAAAGCTTTCTGTATCAGGGATTCAAAGTAAGGCCACTGTATGTATCCGTAAAAAAAAACCCAACACATTACATGCTCAAATCTAATTGAATTATGTTTTTAGATTTCATTTTCAGCTGCTGCCATGTTTTTTTTAATACCTACAGGATTACACTATTAGTGTAAATTATTGATTACAAATTAGTTTCAATAATATAGTTTTAAGTTTTACCTTTAATATTACAGCAAAAAAATAAATAATTAGCTTCAATTCACTGACCTTCAACAGGGAAAAGTACTGTAACTAGATTAATGGGATTATTACTCATTCTAAAAATGTATATGCTTATATTCTAAATGTCATATCAACCTCTACCACAAAGACAGACACACAAGTGCATCTTTTAAAAACTCTTTTTGTGAAATGTTATCTTAAACTGATCAACGAGGGAACCTAAACATCTCCACTGAACATTAAGTTATGCATTAATATGCATTCTTGTTTTGTCAAATTTGTTGTAGAAACTATGCAGTAGCCTATTTTATGTAATTTAATGCAATTTCATCTGAAATGACTTCAAAATTACGGCCAAATCCAAACTTTTTCAAGTGAAAACTCAATAAACGTCACACATTACATTACTTTTTTTTTTTATATGCACTTATATATAATGGTGACTCATAATATCTGTGCTCCATTGATAATGCCTTTAAATAGTTGCGGTGTACACACTTAACTCTGAATTGGTCTACTCAGAGTTGATTGACCTAACTCAGATCAGCTGTTCTGAAACCGATAACTGAGTTTTTAATGTCTTGGTAAGTCAACTCAGAGTTCAAGTTTAAACTCCGAGTTGGTTGAACCTCCTTACTGAAACAGGCCCCAGGTATATTGCCAAACAAAACAAAAATAATTACAGGCTGATGCCAATATAGAAAATATTCTACGTCTTGATATATTGGTCACTTTTGATGTAAAGGATCAGTGTTTGATCAGTGTAGGTGTACATACTGCAGATGCTTCAGGAGGGCTTTGCTCAGGTCTTCACTGATATACTCTGATAGGAGACCGTGTGCATAACGCAAGTAGTCCTCTAACAGAATAACAAATACACTGACATTAGTAAACAATTCCATGCAAACATAATCCAACCATATTTATGTATCATTTTACCTTCAGTAGCATCTTCATGTTTCACTCTGACGAACATGCTGGATTTCACTCCTCCACCTACAGATATGTTGCTCTTTTTGAGTGTTATTACTGTGCGCTGGACCTAACAAACAAAAAACATTTGTAAAATGTTTTTAAATCCAATTTAAATACTTATTATTATATAATATATGGTTCTTGAATATTTTATAAACCTTTTTCTTGAGCCACTCCAATGTCTTCTCCTGGTTATATCTGTGAAACTTTAAATCGCCTACCTCTAAAAAAAAATATAATAATAAATTTTAAAAAAGGATTACTTTTTTTTTTATATACAGGACATCCCACTTTATTTTTAACTAATTCTGCCCTGTATACATGCCTACAGATTCAAACACGCACCTTTCTCATCAGCCACATGGTGAAGGCAATCCAGTCCCTGTTTGCAATGCAGAAGTCTTGTGCATCCAGGGTATTCCTCATCCATAATCATCTGCTTCACCGGCTGGAACTTTCCCTATAAATAGAGTGCTGCCATTACAGATGAAGCCCATGTAAATGGCTTTTATTGTAATAAAAACTTATTTGAATTAATCATTAACCTCAGTGGCAGTACTGCTAATGTATGGCAACAGCAGAAATAAAGGATCGATAGGAGTCACATACAGCACTCTACCATCTGAACACACAGACACAAAAGGAAATTCATTTACATATAATCAGCAGATTACTAAATCATGTAAATCAATAATTCCATAATCACCTTGAATTGAGTTCATGTTCTGTGAAATAAGCTTACCTCTTTGTACTGTCTGTCCAATAAACCAAGACCGAAAGTCTTCATAAAAGGCTTTTACTTCATAAACACTGACATCGCCACAGCCAAACAGGTACAGCGAAGAACTGCCTGCACTCACAAATAAAGGCAAACCTGTCAGTCATTTGCAGTTTATTTAGATCAAGCATTAACAGACATCTTCACTAAATACCAGTAAACTGCAAGTTGCTGTTGATTTAATTGATATAGTAATACCTGTAGCAGGATTCTTTAATTTAACGAAGGATGGATCACCCTCTTGAGACCTTCCTGTGTCCAGTGCTGAATCTGAAAATAAAGGGAAAATAAATATGTTTGATTTATTAAAAGAAAACAGAATAGCATGGAGATTGATGTGGGCTTAAACGTAAACTAACCCTAATGTTTGCATAATTACTATTGCAACGTTTGTAATTATTACAACGCCTCAATAAAAAAAGGTGTGCAATCAAGAGTGTAACAGTATAAGTTACAATGTTTCTGCAAGAACATGTGTATAACATGCCACACAATAAACTTGAAAATCAAGGTACCTGGAGCAATTACAACCCAGCTGTCGTTGTCGGTGTGCGCAGAGCGTTTCTTTTTAGTAGTCATTTCAAGGACTGGTTTAATAAGTTAAACTGTGACAACCGGTTGTCTTATGATTATAATGTACGCAGGACCTGTTAGTAGAGTTTCTACCTCAAGAAAAATGGCGGCAAATAATTGTGTACAATATAGACAGGGTGTGAAAGTTTAAATGACGTTTTATTCTGATACTACTTTTACGTTTGGCTATGCACATATTACCTTCTTTCAATAATACGTGTAAATACTAATATTATCCAAAATATTAATCTAATTTGAAAAGAGAAAAGCGCCTGACTTAAAACCGCGTCAACATGCACCCCTCTCTCAAAATGGTACAGCCGTCCTGCATTTCTTAAAGACACAGTAGCATATTTATTGTCGGCACTATTAAAAGTGCAGTAGGAAAATCTTTCTCAATATTCTTTGCATTGTTTCGTAATTATTTTGGGTGCCATTATATTTATTTAGATATAAATAAATATTTACCTATTTACAATCTACAATATTTCTCTTCACGGTATATATAATTATAGCATGATATATAATGAAAAAACTGAAATAATGTCTGAAAGTTGAGTGATAATATTATATCATTATTTTGACAAAATGAAAGCAAGTTAAGCTACGTTTCTGATATATGAATAATTTCAATGTGGAACTTAAATGAAATATTATTCATACGCAGGTTAAGTTATGGGACATATACCATGTATCAACAATTCATAACCAATAGATAATAATGAGCGAATTTCAGCACAAATAATGAAACATGGCATCCTCCCCCAGAAATTGGTGTTTCTCACAGTGACCTCAAGATGGCGCAAGTGTCTTGAAAATGCATAAAGTAACTTCGATAGAATTGACTGCGGGGTTAATTGTTAGTTTATTACCAGCTGCATGAGAGTTCTAGACTGCTCAAAAACCATCATAATGGCATTATATCATATCTTAGCTATATCAGTCATAAAGAAACGTTTCCAGTACAACAGATTAGCCTACAATAATCACAGTTTTTAAACAATTAACATATATGACACGGGAAATGGGCTAAATAAAATTGGTAAAAATGATGCAAAATGAAATAAAAATAACAAAAGCTATAAAAACGGCATGAACAGAGATATGGCTTATAAAGTAAAGCAGTCGCCTTTTTTGACCAGAATGTGACGCAGAATGCAAAGATGCGTTTAAGTTGCTCTCGTGCATTTTCTTTTTTTTTAGGTTTTCAGGATCTTACGACTACATGGTTGTCGCTGAATCTGTAGTCAGACTGTGTCTCAGCTTAACATGTCTGACCATTCCCCCTGTCTTTATCACTCACTTTATCTCTCTTATTATGTGCGAGGGAAATGTGTCTTTTTTCAGTTGTGTCACTCATTAAAACAGCTAACCAAGACATGTCCTGACACAGTCTATGCGTGTGCATTCATGTGTTGATGATTACGAATCAGGGACCCCCTGTTCTGCTATAAGTCTGAGGTATTCAGGTCAACCAAGGTCTGCTGAGCAAGGACATGGTGGAGGAGGGGCTCCAGGACATCCCAGCTGTACAAGAAGTCACCATTAAAGAGACGTTATATACACACTGCATATGTTCAGATGCCATCATTCTCTAAGCAACAAGTCCATTACAGTTTAGTTTTTAATCTATTTCAAATTTTAATATCACATAAATTCTAAAACATTATTTTTATTAACTTATCTCTACCAGCACTTGTGTACCAATTGGTCTAAAAGAAACTAAGTAGGTTCACGGCACACTTTCGGTTGTTTTCTCACTTCCACTGATATATGACACAGACACAAACATTGAGTAACTCCATTAGTGTTGTAAGACAGACAGGTTGAAATCTGCTTGGAAAAAGGAGTGTGGCACAACTTTCAAGGCACACAGTGACATTTTCAGCTCAAGCCTGTTATACACATCTGACTTGTTGCTCTGTTTTATAAACTGGTTGATGGAACAGATCAGAATAACGATTCTTGTTTTGCATCTGAGCCTTACCTCCTCCCACACACATGCAAAATTAGGCAAACACACCTTGCGCATCAACATGCGCCCATAACATTGCTGTTAAGAAAATAGTGGCATTTTACAGGGTTTTTTTTAGTTTCGCTTTTGCACACACACTAACTCACTCCCACGAGCGAAATAGCCCATAGATGTTTTGCACATCAGTCCACAAACAGGGCTTACATCTTGTAATCTTACTATCACTCGTCTCACCGAAGTCACGCACTAACTTATTCATGCTGTCAGATGTCCATCTCAATTTATAGGATGCTATTTTAGTAAGAGGGGAAACCTACGGAGATGCATAGCATAAAATGACCAGAGTTCGTCGGTTTTCGATGTCGTGTTTTGTCATTACAGGTCTGTCTGTTCGATGAGTCAAACTGAGCTCATCTAGTGGATCTATCATATGACTCGTGACGACAGGAAATTTGTTTCGGCTAATTGGTAGTAGAAACGAAAATTGCCATTTAAAAAATATCGCTATTATAATACGAACTAGGCTTTTGCTCTGAACAGGATTAGAAACCCAAACGTGAAGGTGGCTATTAGTAACATCGCAAGTTTGACGTCCATTTATTCTGTTGTACTGCCCAAATCTTACTGTGTGATAGATAGCAAACTGTTTTTATATAAACGTGCCATTTTACGAAACTGTATTTAAATTACATAATCCGCGTTTTTAAAAAAGCAGCTTTACTAGCTATATGGATGTGATGATGAATTTATGTATTTTCATACAAAATTGTTACTTTTCATATTTGGAAACAACAACGGGAAATGAAAGGATGCAAACATTAGTCATTCGAGCAGGCAACGCGTTTAGTTAAATTCATTAGACGAAAGAGTGAATTCGTTTCTATACATTTTCATTTGTTCTGCAGCAGCTTGAAACCAGAGGGTTATGCAGGTGTATGCAGGAGAACGACTATATTAGTGCTTTAAACTTTTCTTTAGCAATTGCTTTATTTACTAACAAATCGAATCGTTGCAAAATAACAGCAGATTGACTGATTGCGTTGGGAATTAGTCAAGATTAATTGATTTATCACCAAGAGAATAATAATGTCAACGAAAACAGGCAAATATATGACTGTTTCGGTAGTAAAACGGCATAAATAGTAACTGTATATACTTAAATTGCTTACATAATTTTAATTTGATTAGATCATAGGCTATTTTGCTGGATTCATATTTATATAGGCTATTTCCTTAATCCTAAAATCACCTACAGCCACGTAGTGATAATCGTCCGCCTGTATTTGCTCGTTTGAGGGTGAGTAGAGGAAGGTTGGAAAATGCTGAAAACCTCACCTCAGCTGTGTCAACAGGCCGTGTGTTTTTCCCTGTTATAAATAGCCCCACTTTTAAATTAACTTCCTAAACGCCACGTGCCATCCAAAACAAAACTATTTAAATGACATATTCATATTGCAGGTCACATTTAGGATTAATCAGTTGTAAGAATCCCTTGTTAATTAACTAGCAGCTGAACTTTCGAAGTCACTATTTTGCATACATATAAATGTTGTTTTATAAGTAAAACAACATTATAAATATAAGAAATAATAAAAATAAATAAATACTCAAAGGTGAAAAGTGGTTCTATGCCTTATGGAACTGAGTGCAAAAAACGTGTAAACCTTAATACGAACCATGTTAAACGTTTTATACCATTATAGGTTTAAAGACGAAAATGTTGAAACAGAAAACACATGTGCTTAGGCTAAGCAGTTTTGCTTACGGTGTAACGTTCGTGCCACGCATCTAACCAAAGTGAGGTTCAGCATATGATGATATTTGACAGGCTTTAGTTGCTCTAATGCAGTTGAACACACCAAAACCCAGCCAATAGCAGAAAAGTCAGCTGTTTCAAATCACAGAACGTTCTTTCTTTATACTTTTTTTTCATATAACACAAATATACTTTCTAATATGCTTACGCAGGTGTGCTGCAAATGAAAAAAAGACATTCGGATCAACTTTAAAATCAAGCAATATTTTTATTTTCTTTTTTTAGTGCCATTGACATGCAACGAGAAAATGTTTCTGTTATTACGTAGCCTATAGAAAATCTCAAATCTGCTCACGGTGAAAGTTTCTTACCTCTATCATAACTTCAAAATATCTCACACTGAAAGGAGACTTAATAGTACACAAGATGCGTCATCTGTGAACGTGCACTTGAGCGGATCATAGTAAAGCACTTGGCATCTCTCGCGCTAAAGGTAAAGCCTGGGTTTCGCGCCATGCTGTGGAAACACCGGTCTTATGTCGTCGAGATCAGAGTTGTGTGCAGTTATGACACCCGACTCGGTCGCTGCTCTGTAGCACGTGACCTAATCCAGTGTGGGTCGTAGGGTTTGAGTCTTGAGTATCTAAGGTCGAGCGCTGGCGCTGAGTCTTTTTTTTTTTTTTCTTCCTCTCGCGCAGCGCTTACCGCTCCGCCTCCTCAACGCGCAACTTTGACGCTGTGCATAAATACTGGAACAAAAGAACTTCCTCGATACCTTTTGAAACGGCAGTAAATAGGCTGAAA
>JAUMHR010000056.1:7973829-7984609 GCA_032361145.1 Enteromius fasciolatus
GAGAGAAAGAGGGAAAAGAGCAATGTGGGGAGTTGGTGAAAGGAGGGGGAAAAACGTTTTCTCGTCAGTCTCTGTTTTTGTGCTACACATGCATCTGGTTCACAATTAAAAGAAATGCATAATTTGTAATGTTTCTTAAAACAAAATCTAGTGGATTTGAAGGAGCTTTTTTGGGACAAACTTATACAAGGTATTAGATGTACATTTTAGAAATGAGTAGTCTTATAATCCATGGAATGTATTTTTAAGGGTGTATTTAGGATTGCTGTATATTTTATAATCTACATATATACATAAAATTTTACACCTCACACACTGCAGTTAAATCACAGAACACACACACTATAGCACTAACTGTACCTTCTTTATTTTCGTCTCAAGTATAGTTGTTTAATTATTGTTTATTATTTTTTTAAAATCCATTTTATATTGTGCTGCTGTCTGTTACACCAGATTTGTAAAACTGCAGCTGTAAATCTAATGTCTGTAATTTGATGACCTTTTTTCTTTTTCCCAGAATTTGCCTGCATGGTTGTGACATCAGAAACTAGAAAATAATTCAAGGTAATAACATCTCTATGCAATTTTTTTTTTTTTTTTTACATGTTGTGTTAATTGTTTTAAGAGAGGAGCTTAAACACATTTTTACAGCAACTAGGCAGTTCAGGTGCTATAGACCCAGTAAATGACACTTTCAGCATTTGGCATCTGGCAAGCCATCGTGGTATTAAGGCTTTAAAATCTCCTTAAAGATGTCCGTTTAGATCGACACGGTGCTTGCTTGCACAAGTGAAGTATAAAAATGTGTTTTTATTGTTATTTAAATGTACTTACATTTGCCTGTCGTGATTTCAAGTCCATTTTTTCAGGCAGTGGTGGCTTGGCCCGAGCTTCTGTGGAAGTGCAAATTAACTTTAACATCTGTAGTGGTTTTATTTGTATTTCTTGCCTTTGAGGTGTGTTAGGTAAAGTAAATGCTGGGAAAAAAAAATATTTCAGTTGCCAGTACTTGTTTAGAAGCAATTACGGGTTTGTTGTCATTATAAGTGCAGGCCACTGCCTTTTAAAACTACTCTAGCATTGACTATATTGTGTGTGAAAGGTTGTAGTTGTCTTCCTGTCAATCTCATAGATCACAGCTTGGCATTGGGTGTTTTTGGGGGTGACCGAACTAAATAGGAGATTTTGTAAAAATCATCTACTCTTGTTTGTCAAAATCTCCTATGTTAGGGTTTTGGGGATTTTTTTTATTTTTTATTTTTTTTATAGCAGGAGGGGGGGTGGAATCTTTCAATGACTTGATAAGCTAAACCGTATCTTAATATTGTAGCATTGTCACAATGGCCAGTTTCTTGGCTGTGAATACATGTTGCATCATTGACCCAAATGAATAGTTATGTTAGTAAGGTCTTAACCTTGGAGGTGATGTTACACCTTAGTGATCACAATAAACACATGCTTGAAACTTGTCAGTAATTAGTGTTTTCTTATAATAAATATATTTTAGTATAGAAATAAAGATACAAACTGTTAAATTACGATCACAAGTTATTCATCACAAGTGTTATTTAGTACACTCACTGCAGATCTCACATTACTGCGGTTTTACTTTATTTTGCTGTTTCACTTTATTTTGCTAAAAAGCAAGCATGAAATATAATTTAAGTTTCCTTGAATTGTTTGATGCTACCATTCTCCAAAATCACACAAATTAAATTTTAAGATATAACTAAATTGTAAATCGTTAGGAAGCTGGTGTGTTGAATAAAATAGTTTTGCAAACACAGAATCTCAATAACAAACTATTGTCGGGTGTGTAAATGTTTTTAATATTACTCTCGTAAAAATAGGTTTTTTGTTTATTTGTTTTTAGGGATTTTTATGCTGATGTCTCACATCAACTTTGACTTGGTAAACATTTAAAATTAGCTTTTTAATCGTAACTATACACAGTGATTGATTTAAGAAAGAAAAAATGTCTTATTTGGCATAGTGTGGGCATAAGAGATGTCTTCAGCACTTTGGGAAGCTGGTGGCAGGTCTGTTTCTGCTGTTGAAGATGACTACGAGGCTGGATGTTGTCAGTGCTGAATCACCATCTTGGAGGTTAAATCCAGTCTGGCCTAGAACACAGTAGTTTTCTTTAATATAATTTATTTCTGATGGAGTTGCCAGAGGACAGTTTTCGGTATAATGCTTGAAAGTTGCTGAGAGGTGTGTCTTCAGAAAATCCAGCCTGTGGAAAAATAAGAACAGAGGGTAATATACCACTGGGGACGATGATGTAAAAATAAAATTTTGATAACTATTTAAAACCCTTGTAATGCCTCATTTATGTTGTCTCTTGTGTCCTGTTTTAAAATATAATAAAAAGTAAATATGCCAAAAGAGTACAGGACCTGCTGGGAATGGGGGATCTTTTTTAAATTGCCGAAAAACATTAGTTTTGACTTGTAGGTGCATTTTTACTGAAGTGTAAAATTATGTGACTCACTGCAATTAGTAATAATATAGAGATTTTACTTATGTGCTCTATAATTCAGAAGTTGTTTTTTAATACTTATAATGTACATCAATAAATGTACATAAGCATGCAAAAATTAGAAATATAAACTGTATATTCTAAACACAAACAGTTGTACATTAGCAGGGCCTTCACACAAATATAGAAATGACTTTTTATTTTTCTCTCTTTTTTTTTTTTTTCTTCTCTTATTGGATGCAAATGTTTTGCAGGCACACACAGCAGTAGACACCGAAGTATTTTACTCCAAACTGACAGCATCATGTCCAGCTGCTGTGTGTATGTTCTCACTCAAGCGTCCTCTCTTCTGTGTTTCAGATGGAGTCCTGGAATGCCTCAAGCCCTGCTGAGAGAAAGAGAGAGAGGGGGGAGAGGAGTCACTCGCTCTGTGATTCTGGCAGTGCTTGGTCATGTTGCCGAGGGTGTGAGTGTGTGATTGAGAGAAAGGGACCCTCTCTAGGTGATGGTGTAGCAGCACAGAATGGTTTGTGGTGATACAGAGATGCAGGCCGTGATGTGCTGCAGCATCAATTCCTGGGACCTACGCAGTCAAGAAAAAGAGCGAGAGAAGAGATTGTATGTGTGTGTGAGAAAGAGAGAATGCGTGTGTTGTCTTGCTTTAGCAGCATGTAAATATTGGAGTTACTCCTTGGCCAATGCCTCCAATATTGCTCGTGCTGCTGAAGCAAGAAGTCACCAAGCAGCACATGCACGTCATCTTTTTATCTCAGCTACCAGGGCCTAGCCGGTGCAGGTAGTGGCTGACTCACTGGTACTGAAATACCTTCATGGACTGAATCATCAGACCAACATAGAGAAGCCAGGAGGACCCTCGGTCTCACCAGAACAAACTGAATGATCAAAGGTAAAAGTAGATGCAGCGTTTTGTTTTGTTTGAGAAGTTAAATGGCTTTTGTTTCTAGTTTTAGTTAATTTTATCTACTGTTTGTTTTCTTAAGCATGTAAAAATATAATTCTACCCTTGTACCGTTTTTTTTTTTTTTTTTGTATTTTTTTTAATGAAATATTTCAGATTAAATCATTGCTGTGCTGTTCTATTTTTGTGTTAATGCAAGTAAATAATAAAACTGAACAAATCAAACCATAAATCTCGTCTGACCTGTCGTATACTCATTTGCAGCTCGTTGGCGCTTATTGTCGATGTGTCTGTTCCTTACTTTTCACAGGAAGCGCAACTTTTGTCTTGAAGATGTCATCTTTGTGCTCGCTTTTCACCTCTACTGTATTTAAACTGTTGTAGAAATGTGTATTATTATTCTGGTTGATGAACCCCTATAACGTGAATGTCTCTCTTTCAAGTTTTCCTCATTTCCGGTGAGTACACTGAAAGCACAAAGCTGACTCCAAATAGACTTTTTCCGATATGAACCAATAAGCAAGTTTTTTTTCTTTTTCTTTTTAGCCGTTCATGTGAAGATTATTCCGCTGGTTAAAATGGACGGCATGTTAATATTAGAAGCAAATGTCTCCTTGTTCTTGCTGAAGAGTTTACCGAACGGCGCATGCGTGCCATATCATTCTTATATAACATCAGCATTAAAACGCTTATCACCCAGCGACTTTGATGTGGACAACTTATTTGTCGGTTTTCTCGGTTGTAAATATGCAATTTCATGTTAACAGTAGGCTACAAGTCGCTTACTCTGTATTAAAATTTTGGAAATTTCTGTCGGCCTAAAATATATGTAATACGGAAAAAAGATAGGATAACGTAGTGCCCAAATAGTCCATCATTTAAACAATTTCCGCCATTTTACAAAAACAAATTTGAGCAGGCTAAATCATCTTCGCTCACATAGCCTCGATTTGGACTCGTCTTTGTATTCTGTAAAATTATAATAATTTTATTTAGCTTATTGTATGATTTCTCCAGGGTCAAATAATTTAGGATAACGTGAAAGGTTTTATAAGGGACCCATAAACGCGTATGTTATTTTTTTAATGTCTAAATGCTGCGTTTTCCTGATTTTATCACTTTTTGTATCCTTGACAGTAAAGAAAAGACGTTTTATCCTTTGTTTAATTGACCAGCAGTTAAAACCGTTGTTGCCTTTAACTCGTAACACGATCACTTTTGATACAGGTCGATTTAATCTTCTGACGCTTCGTTTTAGTCATATGATGCTTTTAGACATGATCTAAAGATGGTCCGCGCGGCTGAGCGAAAGTAGCAACAGTGCACAGTTTCATAGAGCAGATTTAATCTATTAGCCTATTTGGTAATGGAAAAACCTAAATAGTTTAATGGAAAAGTTTGTCAAGATTAAATGGTTCATTGTCTAGTAAACCTAAATAAAGTTATTTATTATTATTTTTTCTTAGACAATATAAAGTGATATGAGGACCGTTTTTAAGCCCCTATGTCAGTAATTCAGTCCGTTTTATCAGAACCAAAATTTGTTTTCCGCACGCACTGTGTGGCAGGATATCTTTTATAAGATGTCATTTTTACAGGGCTGAAAAACATATATGCCGTTTAACTTGGATGCTTACTCTTGGGCAGACGCTTAAATAAGACAAACGTTTCATCCGTCTGTGTTTATGTCGGGGAAACTTGGGTACAAATAATTTCACCTTCATATAATACAGCTCTTGAAATTTTCTCTTCATACAGCTGTTTTTCACGCTTTTTTTTTTTTAATTCTGTACCAAAAAGATTGTAGTCTGAAATCCTTACGGCTGTTTGCAGAGTGTCCTAAATGTTCGATACAGGACAGTCCACATGTAAAAAGTTAACAAATGTAATTTGTATAATACATTTAAAAACACTATTAAATTATTTTGCCACTTGGACAATCCTAACACTTAATCCGGGGACATGTGCAACTACAAGCTGTTAATTGCTGATGTTCCTTGAGTGCTGCATCGTTTATCAGAATGCAAGTTTGTTTTGCTATTTGACCTTGCGCCGCACGATACGCTTTAGTTTAGGCGGATTGTAATTGAAACTGACCATATTAGTTCGTGTATCTAATGGGTTTGTTTTTATGTATCCGCATATATAAAAGGAATATGCCTATTTACTTTGGCGTGTGCAAAAAAAGTAGTCTAACAAAAATTAATGTATTTCACATTTTTGCAACCGGGGCGCCGACGCAAAAGGTGTTTTTTTTGTTTGAGGCTTCATATTCTAAGTCATTGTCGACATATGCATGCATTTCATTTGGCACACATTTAAAGAGATTTAGGTATAATGCTAGAACTTCAATAGGCCTATATAGGTAGCAACATTTTTAAGGGAAATTTATGTAGAGTCGCATATAGCAAAATTCAAGTGTAAAAATAAAAACAGGAGATGGCAATATTGCAGAGTGTAACTTTTTGGCGTTGCCACTTCAGATGACGAGTATTGATAAAAGCAATTAATAAAACAATCGAATCAGTAGTCATTAGAAACCTTAAACACACAGACAAAATATTTAAAGCACAAAGAAGCAGCAGCATACACGTCTGTTGACATGACCGGCTTTCCTGAAAATAAGAGTGAGATGAAGGCTGGTGTAAGATAGATATATGGTAGAGTGACATTAGTGTCGCTTTTTAAAGACACAATGTTACATTTGTTTAAAAGAGAGAAAATCGAAGAATTTGAATTACATAACACATGGCGCCACTTCAGAGTGAGACTCCTATTTGTCGGCAATGTATTCTGCAGGCTTCAGGAAAAATGTGCATTTATTAATAAATTCGTTGTTATTCAATTTACTCCAAGTTATGTAAGGTTTTATTTTGTAAAGTAGGTTAAAGTAGGTAATTTCACTTTTCATCCCCCAATTCGCCTGGCAACAGTCGGCTAAATATATGTTCGGTGACGTGCGCAGGGCTCCGGTGGTGACGTCACATCAGAGCAGAGTCGTCCGAGAATCTCTCAGGATTCCGGTTTAAACCGTGTCAAAAACGGGGATGCCTTCTCTCTGTTTTTTTCTTTTTTTTCTTTGCTTTTTCCTTAAAGTCATGACTTTGTTTATTGGTGCACATCTCATGTTGGTGAAATTGAAAACATTACCAAGTCACTGCTGTGGTCTATTTTTTTTATAGCCTATTGAAATATAAAAGAACTTCCCCTCAAAACACGAATTCATTTCATTAGTGAGAAATGTTCATGGTAAACTTTTGTTACGCCACTGATAATTTCAAAACTTTGTCTTAATGGCAAATTGCAACATTCAAGCTATATTATAGAAAAATGTTTTAAATCAACAGCAAAACAAACACAAGTTCATACGGAGTAAAAAAAAAATTAAAAGATTAATACCAATAAAAACAATATTGAAGAACTGAACTTACTGGCCCGGTACGAGACTGACATTCAGTTACGTAACGTTTAACCTTGAGTCTCCTGAAAACTTGCACAGAGTAGATAAACGATATCAATGCTTAATCGGAATGTGTTCCTGTTCTTTAGTTTTTTCAGTTGATTTCCAGCACTGGTGTTTCCAAAACTGCAATAAGCATATTAAAAATTGAAAACTTCGAGAGGAACGTTTGCAGATTAAGTGCAGCTCTACGTAACTTAAATGAACAAGGCATTTTATTAAACGTAAGATTTGGGAACTTTATCCCATTAGTAAACAACGATCCATCCACACTTGATTTTTCCATTTACAATATCAGAGCAATTTGCTAGCACAAACATGCTGACTATATATGAATCACACATTAAAAACGGACACAAACTAAATTTCCCAATGCTACAAATCTACAGGATTTTCTAAGTTGGCACATTGTAGGACATAAAAAAGTACCTAATGAATGGAGTTATAATATCAGCTGAGGAAATCTGATGTTGTGTTTATCAGGTCCAAGATACAGTTCCGACACAGCTCGGTTAGTAACGTGCATATCGCCTCCGCTTCTTTCCAGCAGAACCCAAGCCAGCGCGTAATCTCTCCAGGACCGGGCAGAGAAAAGCCACTTAGTGCGACCACCTTATCCTGGAGGCTCATAGCGAGGCAGTCCGAGGGGAGAAAGTTCAGCGCTGGGAGGCACGCACATATAACCAGGACAACTCTCCACAGCACGCGGGAGTAGCGCGGAGCGGCAGCAGGGGGCAGCGAAGCCAGGTAGGTGCTGCTCTCGTAGGGGGCGCACAGCTTGTCCACTTCTCCAAGGCGCACCCGGTCCCATTCCTTCACATCGAAGCTCTGCAGGCCAAGTAACCCCACGTCCACATCAGTCCGCGACGGCAGCGGCGTTCCCCGAATGACGCGCAGCTTTTCCCTGAAGTCCTGCATCTGCTGGAGGAAAGTGAGCGGATCCGAGAGTGAACGGAAAGATTCGGCGATGCTGAGCGCACGTTGCTGCTCCTCGATTGCCGAGCGGAGCTGGTTGATCTCTGGGTCAAAGGTCTGCATGACCGCGAGCTTCAGAGTCTCCAAGTCCGAAAGGATCTCGCTCCGTTTGTGATCCAGCGTGCGCAAAAGTTTGTCAAAGTACTCTGAGACTCGATCCGCGTCCCGCGAGACCCTCTCCAGCGCTTTCCTCTTCGCTCCCTCTAAGGATTCCAAGCACGAATGCACCTCCGCGCCCCTCCAGTCCTCCACGACGCGAAATAACTCCTCAAACGCGAGCTTCTCGCGTTCGTACGCCTCCTCCAGCGCGCAAAACTTGTGTCCTTTATGATCGCCTGTCGTTGCGCAAAAGCCGCAGATGAGCTTCAGATCCGTGGCGCAGAAGATGTTGAGCGGCTGTCCGCTGTGAACTCGGCAGAGAGACATCCTCGGCATCACTCGAATCCTGTTGTACTTTTCCACGATGCCACGCAGGGAGTAATTGACTTGCAAGCTCGCGATGCCGTTGTGCACGGTCTCCTTTCGACAGGTCGGACATTTGAACGGCGGTCTCCAAGCAGGGCTCCGGTTACCGTCCAGGATGCCCTCCAGACACTTCTTGCAGAAGCTGTGGGAGCACGGCAGAACGCGCGGGTCCTCGAAAAGACAGCAGCATATTGGGCATGTGAGGTCCTCCTCCAGGAGCTCCATCGTATCCTAAAGTGGAAAAAAGACATCAATATGAAAGCTTGTCGGGGGCATGACACATCAGTGCAACTTTCATCATCTTGGCAAGCGTCTTTCTCGTGCATCCCACACCGATTTTGAAGTCTAGAGCACTCAGTGCTATCCAGTGTCATTCTGGAAATCATCAAAAGTACGCTAAACTAAATATTTGGTAGCATTTGCGAGAATGCGTTACGAGTCTACAGTGAATTCATAGGCAACGAGATAACTGCATTTACGTGAAGCTAAGAAAGAGTTTTTTTTTTTTTTTTTAAGAATCAACATCATCTGCATCGATCAGACGATATTTTTTTTCAATGCACAGCAAGCGATTCTGTGGAAAAGGCACGACAGGTTAACCAAATATAGTAGGTCAGATTGCCTGATGATGAAGACTCCTGACTGCACCAGTACTTCATTTTTAATTGCCGCGTGAGAACTTTAGTGCAGGAATATCCGAGGACCTGTCCTATAAACTTCAAGGCATTGATTTAGAAAAAAGATTCCCCGCCGTCGAGTTGTCAAAAATGTTTCTTGGTTCGCTCGGGTCCGGTTGTCAAGGTATTACTACGGTTGTGGCAGATTTTGCAGGCGGAAAGCATCAGCAATTGGACCAGAAGCGCACTAGGCAGTGTGCAACGCAATCATGGCTCTTGTTGCTGTGCAGACTTCGCCCTTTCCAATTGGGAACTTTTAACTAGTTCAGGTCAAGTCAGTATGGCCAGGCAATGAAAAAGAATGCGCACAGACAGCTAATGAATAGTGCACCTAAAGGCAAAAATTTCAATGCCACATTCAGCGTAATATCCGCGTAGCGAAGTGTATTCACAGACTCGAGCGTTTGAATGCACGTTTTGCGCGGTGAGAAAGAAATGCAGAGGATCCCTCCATTCTTGGATGGGGTTGTTGCGGGGGAGCACTCGCTCTCCTAGATCAGCGTTTCTCTACAGATTACGTCAATACTGGCGTTACCCATCATCTACCCACAAAAACGCCTAATCAGTATATTCACTGAGCTAGTGATTTTCGTTCACATCTAACGTTAGTCATGGGTTACAGACACAGACAACCAAAAAGCACGTCGGGTTTTCTGCTATAAAGATGATCCTTCATCACGCCACTTTGGTCGCATATGCCCGTGCCATGTGTCATGGTCTTGACGCATCGATAACCAATCGCTACCGAGTCACGTGTCAAAATATTTTGACCTCGATTTTTCTTCCCCTGTTTCCATGCCATCAGGAAGAGAAGGGTTTCCAAGGCGCGGCGCTCATTGGTCGAGTCGGGGATGAAAGCGCATGCAGTGACGTAATTGGCCACGAGAGGGCTCAGCGAACCGGTTTGTCATAGAAATGGGATAAGCGGTTTTTATGACAGTTTTTATTTGGTGTATGTTAATTCGATAACAACACAAACCAAAATTCACAAGGGTTTTTGCTTTGAGCACGTTGTGTTAGCGTCTCGTATAAAATGTGTATATATATATGTGAAATCCAGGCTAAAGTCTCTAAATCTAATTATGAGATAACAAGCATCAAAGTTTGGTTTGATTTCAGCCTTTGACACCGTTATTAAAGATATAAAGGTTCTATATATTTTCACAGAATGTTTTTTACCTTATAAAGTCAGGGGTTTCATATTTTTACGCTGAGTGAGGTGAAAGTGGCGCTTAAAAGTGGCATAAATAAATTAAACTCTTTATTTTTTACAATTTTTAACTGTTTCAATTGCTCGTCACTGTGTATTTTCAATTCAATGGAAATAAAAATGTCTCTGCGTGATTTATATGGATGTAAGTTTTTGAACATTTTTATATTGATCGTTTTTGGCATCAGCTATCTGTAACTTTTCTCTACACAGATTAAATGTGGACCAAAGTAGTAGGCCTATCCAACTTTCTATTCAACTTTTCTTACATTTCCTGTCAACCCTAAATGTGAAAAAGTGCACTTTAAAATTAAGAATCACATTTACCCTGCTAAAGAATTGTTAAGAGTATGACTTCATATTGGATGCTAAAATATATGTAAATTATGCAAACTGGAGACTCAGGTTTTTTTTTTTTTTGGTGTATTCTGGATTGATGTATTTAGTGGATACAACAAAGAATACCAATAAGACCAAATACCAACGTTTGCTTTGCTATATAAAAATAAAAAGACATCTAATGTAATAATTTGTTGCTTTTGCTGAAATTTTACATTTCATAAATCTACTTAAAAATAAATAAATAAATAAA
>JAUMHR010000056.1:7999515-8028980 GCA_032361145.1 Enteromius fasciolatus
ACGAGGACACACACTTACCCTGAAGATGAATCAGAATCTCTCTATTCATGAATGAAGAAAAAGGAAAGACAGGAAATTACAAAATTTCACATTGTAATCTAAATGACTAACTTTTATTTCTTTATTTCAGAATAGTGCAGTGATTTTATTGAGTTATGTGGTTATGTAAAAGGTAATGTATGTGTGTGTGTGCTGACCCGGTCATGCCTTTTCATGTTAGGGCTTTGACAGTCTAGCGAACCTTGTAAATCAAATACGCCAACTTAGAAAGTTTGACATTTCACATTTTCACACAAGTTGCTCACAAATTCATCCCTAAAGCATATACACTTACAAAACAAGTTTACGATAAAATTAAATTTAAGAATTAAAAAAAAGTTTACAATTGAAACACCTACCATTTTGGGGGGATTCTGGATCATGTAATTCACAGAACAGTCTAAAATAAAAGATTAATTAGTTTAATTTTACTACATCTAAAACAAAAACTGAGTTTAAAAGATTTTATCTTACATAAAACGGTCTTCATAGACTCTAGCACGATCCTTTATGGCGCAGGGATAATGGTACGAGCGCTTACAACGCTTTACATCGCATCCTGCTGTAGCACCGATTTTTTTGCAGTAGTGGCACAACTAGAAATAAACACACAGTGCTTATGCATTCACAGAGAAACAAGACTAGATTATGATGAAGTGATAATGTCAATATATAATGTAATGGTTTTGTAGTACAGCTGTCATAATTATCCATACCCTAAGTAAAAGTGCAGTTTTTATCTCATATTTGTATAGTATGGTGCAAAATTGTGTTAAACACAATTAAGCTTTGGAAACTTTAGAACAACAAACTGTATTAGCATACATACATTTAATGTACCAAAGATGGCCAAGTCAACACAGCTCTCACAAAAGCTACAGAGAAGCAACAATTCTATTACATTGGAAAGTCTACGGTTAAAAAGATTTGACCCAACCCATGGATCAGCAGTACGTCTAGTGGAAATTAGGTAACGCTAATTGGCAGAAAAAAAGGGGAAAAAAGAAAGAAAGAAATGTAAATAATGGTGGGTGGAAGCACTGTCAAGCAATGCTCACGTCTCTCGCATATCCTGTGCAGCTGCCGCGATTGTCTCTAGCAGACCCAAAATCGATTCTGAGCATCCCCCACCCCCTCTAAATTTTTTTTTTAATTGTGCTCAGATTTAAAATATAGTTGTTGCCTATTAAATACTAGCATGTCTGCAGATAGCGATTAAGATTTATTGCATGCATGTGTGCAGAATTGTATGTGCTAATGATGCAGGGGCGTAGCACCAAACTCTGGGCCCTGTGCACAAGCAGTGGCCATGGGCCCCCGTAAGCTCGAGGTTTACAACTACCTACAACACCATTTAATACATCAATCTACTGATGCATTTACCCAAAATATTAGCATTTACATTAGTTAACAAGATTTATTGTGATCTTAAAATTATATTTAAAGGAAAATAAATATTCACTCCTCAGGGGCCCTCCCCCCACTTGGGGCCCTGGTAATTTAGTGCCACTTTTCACCCTACGACACCCCCCTGCATCAATGCAACTATTAATTTCAACACCCCTACTATTGTTGTTTATCATTAAAGTTGTGTGTATGGACACTGTGTTATGTATTAGCCCGCAGTTAATGTGTACTGTGGATGTTTTTGCAATGATAATTACTAGTCTTCTTCCTCGTTTCCGCTCTGTCTTTACATCTTCTACATCAAATCCAAACAGGTCATCATAGGTGGGCGAATTCTTGCAGTAGATCGCTGATGCATACAACTGAGGACACAATAAAATAAGCATCAAAAGTTATTTATAGAAATTCTTAATTGACTTGCCTTGCTAAGGTGAAGCATTAACCTTACCCAACCCAAACAAAAGTAAAGAAAGAGAATAGCACTAACTGCAGTACATCTTTGTAACGGATCCAATATCAAATCATACCAAGCAGTTTTGATGCGCGGAGATGTTGTCTTTGGAGGAGAGAGGCCCTGTGACTTCACTTTCTTCTGATTTCGCGCAAAGTGCACAAGTAATTTTTTTCTGAAGGTGTATTTGATCCGATCCCATGTTAAGCTCTGCTTAATGACATTCAACGACGATTCAAGTTTTCATCGCATGTTTCCTTAAGTTTCGTTTTCATTTTATTGCGCAGTAGAAGGCGGGGGTTTATGATCTTTGATCTTGCATGCATCAAAACACTCGATCTTCAGACTGTAACCTCGATTATCTCGGGAAGTACATTCAACCAAACGTAAATCAAATTATATAAAAGTCCAAGCTTTTTTTCATTTCCTGTAATCGCAAACTGTGATTGGCCCATTATGACCTGTGCTTAGAAAAGAAACAGGTACTACGTAAAATACGTAGAAAAAATATTTTGGCAAATGGTAATTTAATCACAATTTGTTTTTTTTTAAATTACAAGAGTGGATTTTCACGTTGGGCCATTCAGTTAATTTCTCAAACAAAAGCAAGGTAAGGAAAACTGACACTGACCAATAAAATATAGGCTATTTCTCAATATATATCTCCTCCGTGCGTGTTCACACACATAGGGTGGTGAAATAATCCCTATATATGTTCAAGTAGTCAGAAATATTAAAACAGGCAAAATCATTAGTCAACTATGTTTTTATTTTTATATGCACATATATATATATATAAAACAATATTGATTTGTAAACATTTTACATACAAATGGCACAGGGTGATCACAGTCACTTTGAGAAACAACATCTGCATATATGATATGCTTGTTATATAAGTCCTAGTTTCCTGCATGGTACAGTACACAATGATATGTCACATGCTTTCACATTGGAGATCACAGGAAATGACAGTAGACATACTATATCCCAATATCGACATCATTACTGTGACAGATATAACTACTAAGTTTTCAGGGATATGAAACGTGTATCACAGCTTACTATGAGATAGCGTGTAAAGAGCTGGCTCGGGTGTCTCTGTAAAACACATACTGGTGCGTTCTAAGACTACACTCTTAAAAATAAAGTTTCTTGCAACAAACTCTTTTAACAACAGTCATTTTCCACTGTATACAGCTCTTTGGATAGTCAAAATGTTCTTGATGTTACATTACAGGTTTGTCAGTTGCTCAAGACGGTTTCATATAGATTTAAAGAGTAAAGAGGCCCTGTAAAACCCTTTTTGGCACTAACTTTTTGTTTAGTGCTGGTTGGTTAGTGTGGCCCCTGCTGGTAGACGTTTGGTTCTAAAAATCTTTTTTCTCCATTGTCAGTTACTTAAAATTAGCTGCACATTCTGACAAAAAAAGCCTTTTGTCACGCTGCCATTTCTCCATGTGTTTCTAAACCTCTTTGGTTCTACCAGAAGCCTTTATTTTTAAGAGTATGCACATTTTCAAATTTATTGGTTTATATGTCTCATGTCACTATTTTCAAGAGTTATGCATGAAACCTTGTGTATTTGCTGGACACTGATGGCAATACGCACACATTCACACTAAACGTTCATTTCTCAAGATCCTCGATCTCTTCAGAACACTGTATTTCTTCCTCTATCCTCACAGACTGCAGCTCATCTGCACACTGAAAGAAAGATAAAGAAGCGCTTAAAACATGACACCCTTTTGCTTTTGCCTTAGCGTGTAAAACTGACTTGGTCTGGCACCATTTTATCTTCCTTGTCCTCTTCTGGGTCAGAGGTCACCTGCTCCTCTGCACTAAAGTATCCATCATGCTCCACAGAGGCATCCAATGAGAGAGATCCTTTAGTCCAACCTGAGGCAGAGAGAAGAAAATCGTTTAAAGATAAAAAGGATGGCAAACAGCGACTGTATTGCAAGTAAACATGTAAATGGGGTCAGAGATGACAGAGAAAGTACCACTGAAACCTCACCGTGACAGACAGGAGACAGACACATAAAGAGCATGCGTGGATGTGTGTCAATGAAAGTTTATGTCTATCAACAGCATAGATAAAATGACAATTTGTCCACAAATGCAACATTTTTGTACAGAAGAATTAATAATAAAATTTTCTGCTGCACGTTTCTGCTTTGAAATCCTCTGTAATGTCCTGCTCCATTTTTACATTTCTCTCTTAAACCGAGGGACTAGACAAAATTACTTTTTGTGTAACGGATGCTGTCGATAGAGCTTAACCCGAAACCATTTTTTAAAGACAAAGACATAGCACCTCTCAGAAAGCATCAGACGAGACACATATAAACCTACAAACACATGCTATCCTACAACATCTCAGTGAAGTATGCGTTAGTGTGCACATACGTGTATACTCAGTATGTGTACCTCTCCTACGATTTTGAAACAGGCTTGATGTACTGAACCACCTGACTCCGCCCATGTTAGGGTGTGGTCCTGTTTCTGGGAGGAAAATAACCAATCAGACTGCATCTCTGCATCTTCTTAGTTATTCCTTAGATTGGACCCCCTGATAGAGTGAGCTGTTTTAAGTGAGTCATTCCTTTAAGAATCGGCTCATGGCTTTACCCTTTAGAGAGCTTTGTGCCTTGGTGATAATGAATTAGTTATTTTTAACATCACCTATTTTTATTTAATCCTTGGAAAAGGAGACAGCAACTCAACTCTATATTTGATTTTCAGTTTGCTTAAATAGGTCACCTAGAGGTGTAGGGTCACTGCGGATATCCTGTCGTTTTGGTTTTGTCTCAAAACTGAATGAAGACCCTGCAATCACAGAAGAAACAAATTAGTTAAATGGAACGTTCAATCCAAATGAAAATTCTCTAATGACATGAGTTTTCGCTCACCTTTTGCTCTCCCTGTCATTCTGGGCTTTAGAATGTTCTCAAGTTCTTTGCCGCTTTCTTCGTCTGCCTTTGGTTTATCCACTCCTCCACTCCTGAGGTTGCTACGTTCATCTCTCACCAGTCTGAAGATGAGTTTCACTTATGAAATGAGCTCAAATATGAACGTGTAAATGTGATGGCATTGATAATCGTACCTGTTTGTTGAGCTGGTATCTGAGGAGAACTGCTCAGGTGCCCTCTGCTGACTTGCCTCTACATAACACAAACATTCATTTGATGCGTCACATATTCTAGACCCTCCACAAACACTTATTTACAAACCATCCTAAAATCAGGTCCAAACCTTTGTAGGCCTCCAGCTGTCCTGTTAGAAGTTTCCGAATTTCTGTTACCCAGATGGTCTTAACCTCCTCAGAAACGGCCTACAGAATAACATATAAATGCAAGCTATCTGATCCATGTCTTCTTAGAAAATCTGACATCAGACACAAATTCTTGTGCTCACCTGTACTGTGTAGACCTCATCTCTTGAACTGGACCAGATCTCAAACTTCTTGCTGTCCCCTTTAGCATGCTCTGTTATTCCAATAGCAGCCATCTAACAAAGACAGAACAGAGACCATCAGGTATACAGGCATTTATCAATATGTGCTCAGTAAGTATTATTACACTGTATGTTGAAGACACACTTACGCTGAGCTCCTGTTTGAAGCTATATGAGGGAGCTTTCTCGTATCCCTCTCCGTTCTCCTCTCTTCTCTTGCAGAAGAGCAGAGCTTTCTCGTGCAAGAACAGGTGTCTCTGCATGGGCTTAAACCTTGCAAGCTCCATCACCTTCACGTGACCTCTCTTATGCTCCGCCCACACACAGAACGACCCCTGCATCAGCAGGCGACCCAGGTCTCCAAGGTTACCCTGGATGAAATCAATGATCATTGCTTGGAATATCGCGAAATAAGGAGGAGTGATAGAAAACATTAATGAACAGGGTAAGATGAGATTTGTGTGTGCATATGTGTTTTACCTCATATCCCGTGATGGCGATGAGATGCATTGAGTCATTTACAGCCTTCAGGATACCCAGTATGGAGGAAAGAGCTGCCTGCAGCTCCGCCGAGCCCTCACAGCCTTTACTGTACTTAATCATCTCCTAAACACACAAACAAACACATACACTGAAAAATCGATTATATGACCCTTTTAAAGTCTTAATGAATTGGAGGTACTGATAGATCTTGTCTTCTGTATTATGGCATACATCCGAGTGAAACAGATTATTAAAACAGAAAAACGCAGGGCAGGGATCCATTGATTTTTGATTGTATGAATACAGATAAAAGTGTTAGTTTGCAGTTGGTTATACAAAATGTTTGGACATATGTCACCAGAGAGAAGTCAGTGTTGTCATTAGAAGATTTTAAACGTTAAAAAATCTAATTTATACATGACGGACCATTTAAAATATGCACTTAGAAAATAGAGTGCATTTTCATTTCATGCTGAATTTAAGATGCATTTCAACATTTATACCATATCCAGATACATGCACATGATGCTTTACCTTCAGCAGGAGCTGGTATTTAGTGATCCTTTGCACAGGCTTCAGTAAGTATGAGTCAAGTCCAAGTTTGTGCTCTAGTTTCTTCTGACACTCCTGATGGCACAAACACAGTTTGGTAAAGTTGTTTAGACTGCATTCTGTCACAGAAATGTCCTGATTTGGTGAACAGATTGCGATTAGTGTATATGTGTTTCTGTGTGTGAGTGTGCATGTGTTTCGACTGAAAATCAAGAGTACTGCATTCTGCACAGTATTAACTGCTTGTTATCTTTTATTTAAAACAAAAACATGGAAAACACTACAGTATTTTTTTTTTTTGCATTCTTAATACAATTTTAAAAATGTACTTTTATGGTACTGCAATCAAACAATAAGCGAAGAAGATGTTAGAAATCAAATCAACTCAACTTCTGAACATAAGTTATTAGGATACAGTATTTCATGCAGTGAACTTTTGGGCAAGGGAAACCGGTCATTTACATTACACATACAGTATATGTACTACATAGTGCTAAGCGAGTATTTGTTGTATGGTAGTATAGTTTTAGATATGTATTTGTGTACCTGGAAGAAGGCACAGTCTGAGCACTGCCTCCAGAGGCTCTCAGATCGAGGCTTGTTGTGACAGTATTTCTCATAAATCTGCAGCTCCCCCATCTAAACAACCACAATGACTAAAGATCTAAGAATCACTAAGAAAAAAAAAACTCCAAAAAGGTTCTTCATTATAGTTTTACTTCTGGTAATGTTTTCTTGCTAGTTATATAAAACTCACCCAGTCCAGAAAGCAGCGACCCACAAGCTCAGGACAATCAGTGTAAGTTTCCAGCTCTTTGAGGAATATTCTGAAAGGCACGGGTTTAAATTAATATTGCTTATATTGACTGATTTATTTTATTACTCTTATAATTTCAGAAAGGAAGATCTCACATGCCTCCCAGATCTTCCTTCACTACTGACCTCTTCACCACTAGATGGCGCTTACCTTTTGTGGAAATTATAAATTTCCTGCATGTTCCCAAATAGCACATCCTTCTTGTTCTGCAGGGCTGCAGGGATGAGAGGAGTCATGGAGGGGTTATCCATCTCAGCAGCATATCCCTACAACACATGAGAGCATATCATCTTCCTCTAACATTCACCACACAAATCCAAGTGGTCTTCATAGGCCAAAACCTGCTATAAAAGTGTAGGACGTGGCCTTCATATATCAAAATATATATACCTACATAATAAAAGTCTCAATTTTCTTGACTGAAGTTGATTTTCATCTATGAAAGAACTGACTGTTCTTCACTCACCTGCAAAACACACATAAGCTCTTCCACATACGCTCTTTCGGTTTCCAGTAACTCGTTCATAACATGCCTGTGAACAAACACACAGTTAATGACTACAGTACTGGGGGTCTAGTAAGGCATATGTGTTCCCCTCTTTCCTCTTTGACCTTTGACCCTGGACTGACCTGCGCAGCACAGCCAGGGTTTCCTCCTCCTCAGATACAGAAGGATTGCGACTGCTCCTGTCAACTTGATCAGAGTTTACCTACCCAAAGATATTTATTACTGAGTAACAGTCAAGTCATTTACAGTGTTCACTATAATAAAGAGAGGTATATATAAATTGCTTATACAGAGAAAGTGAGTTAAATCAATAAAAAGGCATTGTAGATGAATTAGACATACTTCTTTACAAGACACCCTGCTGTCTGAGTCCTCATTAATACAGATGTTCTCATGCTCCCTATGAGCTGAAAGAAAGAAATAAACCAGTTGCCTAGATTTTACACTTAAAAAAGACAAGTAGATAGATAGATAGATAGATAGATAGATAGATAGATAGATAGATAGTTACCAGGAGATGAGAGTGACTCTGGTCGTGGGGCCACAGGTTGGACAGGTCTTGTTTGTTTGGCTGCTAGTTTCTTAAGACTGACCCTCCTCCTCTCAAACATCTCCTGTAGTGAGGTTTTCTTCTCAAATGCACGCTTTACTTGTTCCTGTACCATTACACGTTGTACAGAATAACACAATATAATGCATTATACATCACTACACATTTTTGAAAACCACAAACACTGAATCAGAATCACATAATCGTCTGTTGAAGCTTTTACAAATGTCTTCATTTATGTATTTATGTACACCCAAACTATCTTTTTCTCTCATTTCATTTTATGCTAAAGAAAAAAACTGAATCAAATCTGAATCATAAATAAATTGTAAGCATTGTTATGCTTTCATATTGCCATACCCTGAGCTCATTGTTCAGTATGTTCTCATATTCCAGCCAAACTGTGCTGATCTCCCACTGCTGTTTCTCATTGGCTGTCTCCAGGTAACACTCCAGCTCTGATAGTGCTGACTCCGCCCCCTCCTGTGACTGGCACTTGTCAAGAGGCTGTGATGCTAGCATGTAAATCCCACCATCACACCATTTACACACCTAAATGCAAAAAAGGAACAGAAAGGAAGGTGCTTGAAACTCATTTGGATACACAGTACGTTTGAAAGTGTGTTATGCATGTCTGTCTGTGTTTGTAGAGCATTTGCATGTAACTGTGCAGTTATGTAAAGGTGAGGAGTTTAAGCATCGTCATAATAATGGGTGCTTCATAAGCGGTGTAGTTTAGTCGAATTAATATATCATAAACATAAAAATAAATATGCATGTAATTCTAGTCACCATTTCCAATCTTCTATGTAGTTCCATAGCCTGTGTCAGCATGGTCCTCTTGTCTTTGAGCTCTTGGGTGAGATTCTCTCTGACTCTCTGTAGCTCACTGCATTTCACTGCAACAGTGTCATCAACATTCTGAAAACTGTCAATCAAACATTGGCCTTCGGCAACCACAGACCTTACTCTGTCCAGCACTTCCTGCAGAGAAAGTAAGAGGAGGTACAAGGGTTATTGGAAGCTTTCATTTAAATTAGACTGACACATTCATGTATATAGATTTGGGAAGCACATTTGTGACTGTAAACATTACACACTAAGATTCTTCAACTCACAAAGGCTTTCTTCTCACGATTGGTCAGCTCTTGAAGAAGGTGTTCTGTTTGGGAGGAGCTTATTCCAACATCTGAGAAAGCTTTCAGCATCTCTGTTGTCTGTTCCAGCTCTGTTCGCAACTACAAGATGGTAGCAAGTAAAAACAAATGGAAATGAATCTTATTTTTAGCATTAATATGAATAATTAAGCTACAAAGGGATGAATGTTTTAAAAATGCAAGACCTGTTGAAGGTTGTGCTCAAACTGGCAGAGTTTCAAACATAGATCCAGTTTATTTTGATGCTGAATCCAGAACTCATCAAACTTTGCAGAGCTCTCATTTAACTGGGATAACAGCCTGTAAGTTAACATGCAATATAAAAAATAAACAGGAAATAACTGACAGTGCATACATTAAACAAAACAAACATTATAAAATTAGATGAAATAGTGTGAAAACTACGAAAACTGTTATTGTTAGCTGAAATTAAACTATTAAAAATATTCAGTGGAAACTAGTAATGTAACTTCGGCAACTAACTGAAATAAGTTTAGGCTGAAGTCCAAAAATAACTAATACTAAAACTGAAATAAAAATGATTATATATATATATATATAAACAAAAACCTGAACTAAAATTAAAAAATGAAATAGGATAAATATATAAATATAAAAGCTAATTCAAAGTATTAATATATATTATAATAGTTTATAAATAATACTACAATAAATGCAGCCTTAAAGCATAAATCCAATCAATTGTGTTATTCAATTCACTAAAGCATAATATAATGGTGCGATATACTGTAAGCTGGAAGATGATTGGCTAACCACTCCTCCAATGTCATAATACCTGACCGTTATGACTATTCTGCAGATCATCCCAAGACAAAGGTGCACTGCAAACGAACTCTATGAAAAGACTTACAGATGTACCTGTGCACTGTAGCAAGGTTCTCTAGTTGATCAGGGTTTAGACTGCTGTCCGGATCTCTGCGGACGGGTTCCCTGATGTTCTCCAAGAGTTTGCGTCCTTGGCTTAGAGCTCCTGCCATCTCCTCCTAAAGAGAAAACAGTGAAACAAAGAATAGTTAGCTAAAAAAGGAACGTGTGAGGTGGCACATATCGAATGCTTTAAGAACAGCTTTTTACAAATACTTTGAAACTATCTTTTCTGCTGGTTTGTGCATTGAGCAGATTGCTGGCTGTTAGGAGGTTGTTGGGGAGCTCTGTTTCTGCCAGCTCCCTACCGAACACTTGCAGTCTCTCAGCCATCCTCTTCATTAAAGCAGCAAAGCTTTCAAGATCCTTGAGGCACAAAGACACGATCATTTCATGTATATTACCAGTTAAACTTGTTTTGTGAATGCAGTTAGGCTTTGAATGTGTTTAAAGAACTTTGAAAATAAACGCAATGTACACAGAAATGACAAGACTTATCAGTAGCCTATCCTTTTACTCTAAATGAAGCAGGTTGTTGCTATGAAAAGCTAAATATTTCTAATATAACTTCATCGCTCTGATTATTGGCCCCTTTAAATGACAAAATAAATAATTTACAGATGTCTGCAAATCAGTATAAGTCCTGGTTGCGTTTCTCAAAAGCATTGTAAGCTTTAGTTGATCATAGCACTATTGGTTTCAATGGGTCTACAATGTACTCACTGTAAGCTTATGATGCTTTTGGTAGATGCAGCCCTGGACAACTGCTGTAATGCAACATAACCTAAATAATCAGTGAGTGCACCATTAAGGTGTGTGTTTATTCTTACTGTGCGATGAGAGATCCAGGTCTTGTGGCAGTAGCATTGAGAGCCACCCAGTTCTTGTGTCAGTTGACTCCGCTCAACATAAGAGTGAAGATCAGCCAGTGAGCTCAGCATTATAACCTTTAATACACACACCGTCCTCATTATTTATGATGGCATGACACTCATTAACATAACACAACACATACAGGTTACTTACCGGTACTTTAAAGTCATCTTTGTGAAGTTTGAAGAACACATCAGACAAAGTTCGCTGCAGGATAGCACTGGGTCTTAGCACCAGAACAAGCCGAAGATTACCAGGAAACCAGCCCTACACACAAACATACGAAGCACCCAAATTCATGTTAAATAAATTAGACATATTTTAAAATATTTTAGACAAAAAGCTTTTCAGATGTGAGACTATTGAAGGAATGGTTTACCCAAAAAATGTTTGCTGAACATATAAAAATTGGTTTTAGTTTCTTGTAAATAAAGCTTGATCTGTGTACATTTCAAATTAAATTTCATTTGGAAATGTACTAATATTATCTCAAGACAAAACAAAGGCACTGACATGGTTTCAGATCAGTGCACATTTCTTTCAGCTGAAACAGCTCAGATTAACATTTTAGGCATTTTATTAACAACTAGGCTGAAGTTATGTCTGTGAAACCAGGGGAAAAGCAGTATCATGCAGCTTTTCACTTCATCAGATGCTGATTGATAGACTGGTGGCTTGCTGATTACTTTTGGAATATTATGATATTTGTATCAGATGTTTAAATCGCATCTCTGCAGAGGATTTATTAATGAGCAATTGATGTAATTCTACATTGCTCCAAATCTGTTTGTATGATGGCATTTTCAGCAAATTCTTATTTTTGAGTGAACTATGCCTTTAAAAACAGTATTTTCGTGGAGTTCAAGACTCACTGAGATACGCAGTAATGTCCCCCTTAAACACGTCCATCGATCTCTACGCCTGTCAATCACTACGATGAAGCCCACACCCGCTGCACTCAGACTGGTGAAGAAACACAAGTGTTACTGCTGTCAGCATGTATGATATGATATCAGACATGTGTGCTACTGTGTGTATTTACCTAGGAACACTAGTTAGGTAGGTAAGAACATTACAAAACTCTTGGTCTTCAATTGCACAAAATGAAGGGAACTCTGGAAAGATAATGATAGGACTTCCATCCTGTCCTCTTCCCCCTAAAACAGACAGAAATATGAAGAATCAAAAAAGAAAAACCTGCTCCTCTGATCTGCTCAACAGGCAAACAGCAGGGGGCAATAAATACCAGAAACCATGCTGTCTTCTGTGTTGGCATGCATCAGAGATCTTAAATTAGCACACAGGCAAGCCAATGAAAAGCTGCTCACGCCACCTGTGTGCTGTGTCAGTCGTGTTATTGTGTGCAACTGCTACGTACAGCTACACTACTGATGAGTGTTTTTAAATGTTTTTAAAAAAAATTCAAAAAATAATCACCAAGGTTGCATTAGTTTGGTCATATATGCAGTAAATAGTATTATTGTAAAAAGTCTCTACGTTATCCTAGTTTTTAGGTTTAAATGTATTTTGTTTTATCTGTCATAGAAAAGTGGTAAAAAAAAGTCCCACTAATAAATGTAACCTTAAAGTGCAGCCAGAATGAAGGCACTGGAGAGAGCACGACATATTAGTGTTGTCAGTATTCCCTCAGGACAGAAACTATGATTATACAAGTGTACAAAGCGAGATCCAAAAATGTCACTCCAATCTTCCTATCCTTTCGCTCCTTTTAACTGGATGAAGATACAAGGCGATGTTTCAGTGGTAAGGCAGTGATGATGGAATGGAGAAAGAAAGCCACTGGGTGAAGATCCCCATGTGACAAAAATATAAATTTGGCAAGTCATGCCTTCTTCTTCCTGTCTCCATGACAACAGGACAGAAATTGTGCAAGCATCGTTTAATCTGTTCAGTTTAACAGTAACAACCTGTCATCAAAAACAACCCATATTCAGATGAATACCTTAAAGCTACATTGTCTGTACATGCCCACCTCTCATCAAAGTTTCTAAAACCCAGAACATCTTTTCCTTTTTCTTGCTTTTCACGTTGTATCCAACCATCTATTTCAGACAGAAGCAGGAAATTACAGAAGGGGACTTTGACTAACAAATCACACACGGTACATGGTTTCATGTAAGTTACGTAACCTGTAACAAAAACACACGTTATTTGAAAACTCTTATATTGCAATATATTTTACATTACAAATTATTGATTAACTAATTAGGATTAATGAAAGACCAGTGTAATATACTACAAATGTGCTGTATGAGTAAAATACATCTTGGCATAGCTCCTATTATAATTTAGTCTATGAAGAATTTAATATTGTGAGCACAGTTTGAGACCTTGTTGAGATCTGATCCAAATCTTTAAAGAAGACATGAATCAGTATGATTACTGGGGTCTATTTTTTTAGGAAAAATTTTCAAGAATTGATCATTGTGAGCAAAAGTCTCCATATGTTTTCTATGAGACAACATTGAGATATAATTATTATTACAGGGTGTACTTGAGTCCTCTTTAAAAAAAAAAAAATCATACTCATATCCCTTTAAGTGGACCAAGTGTGAAACCTCCCTCTGAAACAATAATGGATAATATAATATTTAGGTTTTAAGGATAAAGAAAGAATTGCATAAATATTTACCAGACAGGAACGCGAACTTTCTCTTGAGCTCAGTGATGATGTCAGCAGCGTAGAGAGGACTAGACTCCTTCTGCATGATCTCATCTGAAACAAACACACACAAGGCACACTGACATCACATCTACAGTCATAATATAACATTATACATAACACGAGTGTTCAAGTTTTCATTGTTACTGGGGTATTACAGTCATCCCGCAGTATCACCCATTAACTCTTAAGCTTAACATTCTTTTGCAGTTCCTTTCTTGCAACACAGCAAATAATATTTTGAAATCACACTTAATATTGTTACTTGACCATTAGATGAAATAAACCACACAAGCTAAGAAGACCCTATATATCACTAACTGTCTTGACTGCATTGTGTCTTTGGCTGGTGTGTGTTACCATCCGAGGGAGGTAAACCTTGCCCAAAGCCATTCCCATGCTCCGGTCAATAGCAACAGACATGTTTACGAAGAAAAGAGTAGGTGATTTCCTATCCCATCTCAACCAAAACCACCTCTGGATACTGAGCCATAAAGTGCATACAACTAATAATCTTCATGCATATCCATTCCTTCTATTATATACAGCCTACAGACATTTTTAACTGCTGGAATAATAATTGTATTGTTTAAACCTACACACCAATCAGACATTATAAGCAGTACTTCAAAGTGAATGACAGAAGATGTCTGAAAAGAGGGAGAATATATCTATTTCATTCTTTTGTTCTTTTAAAATTAGAGTGTGTTCTTCCACTGGAGTCAGATTCACACCCTGAGGATGTTCACACACATCGGACAGAACGTCATCTGTCATCATTTCAACTCACTTTTATGGAAGTGTTCACCTGTTCTTTGATGCATTGCTCCGCCTAGCACTGCCCACCTTTTTATACATGCTGACATATTATTTATTATTAGTTTATTATAAATTTTGGCTGTTACAGTTAAGAAATGCATCTACAGTCTCTCTCACCTGCTCTCAGTTCTAATAAATGATTGAACAAATTATAATTTTTGAACAGTATAATAAAGTAACATTAAAATGGATCAATTACCCTTAAAAATAAATTATTATTTAAAATAATTGTACACTGTTTCAATTAATTAATAAATAAAAGCTAATATTAATATCAAATAGTATAAAATAATTTGATATTTTAAAAATAAAATCAATTAATTAAACAAAAGTTCTCACTTACTTTGGAGCCAGTGACAATGTCTGGAAAAGCGGTAATATTTCTCCGCCTCTGCTAGAGAAATGCAAACCGTTTTCTGTTCGTTCTGTACATCCATTCCTCTGTTTTTTTGATACCTCTTCCACTTGTTCCACTAATATCTTACTAACTCCCTGGTCGTCTTGTAACCATAAGCAGCGACCTGAGAATGAGCTACCTGAGACAGGTGCACCAGTTAATGACTTCCTGTTTCTCTCTCTCTCTCTCTCTCCTCATTTCCAACCTCAACACTGACTTCCTGGAATGAATTGGTCCCCTGACGCACATACACAAGTTCCCTTCACCTGCTACATTTCTATAACTGATAACAGACTGATCACTGACTGTAAAGAACTGTACTTTCTTTGTTTCCACTCTCTATGTCTGTCTGCGTCAGCACAATCACCCCAAAAAGAGTCTGCCAACCCCCCAGGAGCCCCTTCCCCCATCACACTGGTGAATGAATGAAACCCTGTGTGTGTGTGTTTTGTTGGTTTCTCTCTGGTACAAGAGGAATCTGAGTGCGATCTGATCTTGCGGAGGAGAGAAAGATAAGAACTGAATTCAGACCAAGTCATTCAAACCAACAGATAACATTTAAAAGAGGAAAAAGTCTTTTTAGTCTGGTAAATCTCTCTAGTTCCCTTCCTCTCTTTCAGACACATAGAAATGTAAATACTTTTTCTTTGGCGTCTCCGTGGGCAAAAATAGACAAACTAAACTTCACATAAAAATAAAGCACAAACACATATAATCTATGTCACAATAAATGGTCCCAAAGAAAGAGGGATGTTTTAATAAAAAAAGCAACAATAATTATTAGAGCTTATATCACTGTATATCACTGTTTACTTTTGGTACATGAAAATTTACAATTATTTACACAAACTTTTAGATTTTTTTTTTGCCACATTATATAATTTGTAATAAAAACGACAACAAAAACAACCACAACAACACAATTATGAAAGTACGAGATTTTTTTCAACTCCATGGCGACGTACTTTTCAAAAGTCTGGGGTCAGATTTTATTATTTATTTAGCAAAGACATTAATTTTATAGGATTATAAATTAATTTTATATTAATTTCATTAGTTTTGATCTTTATCAAAGAATCTTTAGAAGAAAAAAAAAGACACTTTCCACAAAACTATTAAGCAGCGCAACTGTTTTTAACATTGATAATAATAAGAAATGTTTCTTGTGCAGCAAATCAGCATATTCAAATGATTTCTGAAGGATCACGTGACAATGAAAATGCTGAAAATTCAGCTTTGCTATTAAAGGAATAAATTATATTTTTAAATATTTAAAAAAGAATATATTAAAATAGAAAACAGTTATTTAAAATGGTATTTTTGATCAAATAAATGCAGCTTCAGACAGCATAAGATACTTTATTTAAAAAACATTTTACAGTATAACCATTTTGAACATAAAGTGCTCAATTTTTGACACTGTTAGCATGCTTTCACTCACTCTGTTCTTGTACCAGCGATACCAGAGGAAACTGTCCGCGTTCATTGTCTTGTTTTGGACGCCTTTTTCTGGATTTCCTCAGCATAACTTTCCCCTTTATTGTCGTCTGATACCTGACCTCACACTGTTTCTTTAGTTACGCTTAACGATAATACATGGTACTACACTCAAATAATTCACCGCCATTGTTACAGCATTAAACTCCAATTCAGAACAGCTAGTAGTTAAACAACATACGTGTTTACCTAAAGCCAGTGTACCGACTACTGCAGCAAGCTTTGCTGCTGCTGTGGAAAAACTGTGTTTTATGGTATCTGTTTTTGTACTCAGCGGCAACTCTGCCAAACACACACACATTTTAGTCAAGTCACCCCCAGCATGAATCTCACAGGAGCGTTTTGGGGAATTCTCTTTCAGCCTTTAGGCTTCTGAAAATGAGGGCAAGCACAAAAGTACATAGGCACAGACTTGTACACAGACAGTACAGTCAGGGAAGTTTTGTATGTCACTGAAGTATCTTATATGGAAATATTCCACTGTTAAATGATGAGACATTAGATTAGGATTTCCTGCTGCATCATAATTGATACAGGCCTCTGGGTTATCAACATGATCAAAACTGCAGAACAATCTGTTGCACACAATCTGCTACGTACATGCCTTCTGTCATTTGATTGACAGCTCATACTTTGGTTCACAGTTAGTGAGAAAAATTTGAATATAATTGTACATATGTCTAATTTCAGATTGTGGTGCACATGTATTTTTGCTGTGAAATCATTCATTATTTACAAAAAGCAAAAGAATATTTATATTGCTATTAATATTATAAATTAGCATTTACTGGACTATATTTTTTGATAACTCAACTATATTTTAATATTAATCATACATCTTTTTTTAAAGAAAAATCTTGTTAAAATGTATCAAATATACAGTAATTAGCTTTTTTGTATGGTTTTGTCGTTGTATTGCATTTTACGTATTATGGATAAAGGCCTATTTAATATGCGTATGCATTCAAAGTATGTTATGCTGTTATAAAAATTACAACTATAATATACAACTATTATTACAACTATAAAATATTTAACTTTACATTTTGGACAAATAAAAATAAAATCACCAAATTGCATATACCTTGGAACCTCCTTGATTGTCAAATTCATAGTCAAAATCATATATTATATGGGGGAAAAAAGCGTGATGGATCAAATGTAACACAAAATATAAAAAATATACGCAAACTTTTTCTACATTTCTTTTACATTTTGCCAAAAGGTTAGATAAACTATTCGATTAAAAAAATAAAAAGATTCTTTGATTATTATTTCATATGTCAGGCTTTACTGTGATTATATTTCAATAAAACAATATCACACAAGCAAAATGCTATTGTTAGATTGGTTATAATATAAACCAATACTTTACCCAAAAAAGGGACCAAAATTTGTGGCCAAGTATAAGATTATGCTGTACTCATTCAAAAGGTGAATAATACTAGTCACTGAAAAGCATCATTTAAGCTATATCAACATTAAACAGAACCCATAACCTGTTTAATAACTGCGTGCTGAGTGACAATCGTAGATGCTCATTCGCAGTCCTTACCAATGGTGTGAGCGACATTGCTCAATCTGCGCTGTAGCTCTTGCACGACCGCCTTCTCTGTCTGCATCCAGATCATCGCCATCCTTCACTCCAGAGGGAAGGAGCAAGGATAGAGTGGACAGTATGGGAGGAATATCACCCTCTGCCCTTCAGTGATGGCCATTTCAGCATCAGCATCACAGAGAGAGAGAGACGGGGGAGGGGCTTTCTCATGACACCTACAGAGTCTGGTTATAACCAGAGGCCCTCACACGCATGTGCACACAGAATGGCACGAGATGATGCTCCAGTTACACTTTGGCGCCACCACCAGGACTGTTTCTGCTATTACAGCACACCACAATGCACCTGGGGGCAAGAGTGAGATGAAGAGAACGGATGTTAGTGTTTGTGATAGATTTTCTTGCTAAACAGAACAAGGAACATTTAGGGGTCTTTTAGTACTAAAACAGATAAACATTAATTGATTTCACACAGACAAACGTAGTCCAATGTTCAAAACCGATTTGCATTGGTATACAATCTGCTGTAGTTTCTATAGCCTAACATTAGTCATGAACGTGATCTGTAAAAAATAGACAATTACAAATTTTTTGCCTCTCATCTATGCAGCTGGTTTCTGGTTAGTTGCCACGGTGTTGCTAGGCGATCTTCTGAGGAGTTTCAAGTTTTTTAAGACTTGTTAAAAAACTCTATTAACGTATTGATTACCCAACTAAGTTTAATACTTTGAGTTTTGTTTAGTTGGTACATAATTGAATAAATGCGAAATTTAATGTTTACATATTAAAATGAAGAAATGTTCATCTACTTCCCTTTGTCTTACGAGTATTATTTATGACTAGGCTATTACTCTATCCGGTTTTTGCTTTTTTTAATAATAGTAAATAATAGTAATATTACCTCATCTGTGGGAGTCCCTTGTAAACGCTACGGAGGGGAGGAGCATAGGACAGGACGGAGTTTCTGACTACAACTCCCATCATGCACCGGTGCTTGCGCCAGTCTCGCGCGCAACGCTTTGTTATGGCGGTATCGTTCGAAACTTACCAAAGTTCAGACGTCAACTGCTGAAATATTTAAATACCCGAGTCGGCAACCCAAACCAAGGTATGACATATTTACTTTATCCAAAAGCCTCCGATTTGAAAAAATATATTGCATCGAAATCTGGTTTTATATTTGAAAACGCTGGCAATCTTGCTGTTACCTAAATGCTGTTGAACATTTGCCGAACACATTCACTATGTTAAACTGGGCTGACTCGTTCCCCAAACAGGATTTAGTTTTTCCCCTCACAGTATACTAGGTTTACAGACACAGTTAACGTTAGTGTGTCATTTCAGTTTATTGAATGGATCCCATTAACGTCAGATGCAGCTGCTTCAGAAGTAACTTAACATTACTAACATACAGACCTTGTTTAACGTTAACTTGAGTGTGTTGTTTACCCGAAATAGTGCTTTTTATTACCTAATGAGATAAACGTATGATTGTAGAATTATTAATGCAGTAATAGACCATCTCCAAAAATGTTCTTTTACAGTTAAATGGCCTCTTATCAAATCGATGCTCTTGGCACAAGGCTGTAGGACCAGTTTATTCACTTTACAGTGTACCTAATGATAACATGTTTGTTGTCAGTATTGAAAGTAAAAACTATTGTGATTGCATCACGTACAAAATAAATTTTAACGTCTAAAAACGTCTTTATTAAATATAAATATTCTAAAACTACACTGCTCATCTAATAGTAATGCTTTTGAATGCAGGAAATATTACTGTAAAAGGTAACAGTTTACCTCTACATAAAGCACTATAGTACTGTAATCTCTTATCTCTCTCCTCTCTGTCTGAATAACTCCACACAATGGCACAACCAACAGTTTTAACATGTATTTGTGAATGCTCTTTTTCAGGGTTTGAGCCAGGTCAGCAGCATCATGATGTCGTCTCCAGCTGGACTCCATTTCCTTTCCCAGTGGATGCCGGACAGGTCCCGTGCTGGGGTGATATTACACGGGTCACCGGGTGAGGCCAGTTCTGGGTCGGTCCGGAGCAGTGGCAGTCTAGTGGATCAGGATCCAGACGACTCTTTCAGCTGTCAGTTTGCCCCGCTGCCCCTCTCCCCGAGCAGCAGCTGTGCCAGCGTGGATGTGTGCAGTCCGGGTGGAGGTGGCAAAACACTCGGGGAAACTGATCTGTTTGACGCGTCTTTAAACAGTGAGATGCAGAGTATCCAAGAAGTTTTAAGAAACACAAGGGATCTTCCATTAATAGCTAAGCTTAAACAGGTGAGTTCCCCAGTTAATATGAATTTTGCAGTGATGTGCAGTTTGATTATTTTCTTCTTGGGTATTTTAATCAGGTTTAATTTGATCTCATATATCAGATAAAAGGATGTTTTATTTATCTTTCATGCAGTGTGTAACAGCTCCAAGTGAATGAAAGCATCCTGCAAAGTTTTAAATCTGAAAGTGCATCGTGTATAAAGTTATTTTCTCTCAAAAAAACAGATGACTCTTTTTTTTTCACAATTATATACATTCTCATTTCTTGTTGCATTTTAAGCAACAGTTATTCAAATGTTTAATGTTTAGTTTTGATAGTAATTTAATGGCTTATCTGTTTGACCAGCTGAAGCAAATGCAACATCGCATGCAAGAGCAGCTAAAAGCCCATCAGCAGGAACAGCTGTTTAGACTACAACATGAACCACAAAGACTTTTGGGAAAACCACAGAATACTGCAGGTGTGTGGTTTATGGTACACGTGTACACCAAAAGGCTCTTAATTTATTACATAGTGTAAAAGAATTTTTAAACTTCACAACAATTAAGACTGGTTGAGATTTAACCAGTTCTCTTTGTATGCCGCTCTAGGGACTACTGGGTGGAACCAGGAGCAAAGTTTGGTGGAGTTGAACAGTGGACATGAGGACAGTGATCATAATTATGAAGAATCACTTCAGTCCACGATTGAAGAGCAAACTATGTACAGAAAATGCTCAGAGCCACAAGATAGGTAAACTTCAGAACTTTAAGACTGAATGCAATGCAATGGACAACTACAGTGTGTCAGTCTGGTTAAAGTGTTAAGTTTGTGTCTATTTTAGACCTATCAAATCAGGGTTTGGTGGGAGAACATTTGAACAAATACTGGAAGAGCAGCTCAAGATGGAAGACCAGAAACTGATGGGCAAGGTCAGAACACAGTTACTTACTCAGTGTCAGTGATGTTTGGAATCAGTTACAAATACCATCAAAACATTACAAGTGTTGATTTCGAGGTACAAAACAACCATGATTTATGAGTTTTTCTATATTTTATAAGCACCTTTTTGCCAAACAAATAATAAGTTTTCTATTAATTGCATTCTTTTTTTGTTTTCTTGAATTGTTCTTATGTTTTTTCACGGCTCATCTTCTGGTCTTTTTTCATATTCACTTATGTAGAACCCCTCTGCTGAAACTGTGAAAGCAAAGAGACCCTTTCTTAAACGAGGAGAAGGTCTGGCCAGGTTTACCAGGGGTAAAGCCGCTGTGCCACCACACAGAAAAAGTCCTCCTAACCCCAAGCCCTCCTCATGTCCAAATCCAAAAGTTTTCCAAGACCTGGACATGAGGTCCAACAAGAACAAAAACAAAAACGTAGGCTCAAAATCCACACATCCCATGATCCAGCGCAAGACTGCTGTACTCAACAAAGAGAATATTCCTCAAAATAAAACCAGAGCTCCAGTCGCCAAGATGACCGTTCAACCTCGTGTTCTTGTTGGACACCAGAGTGAGAACATGAGCCAGCAAAAACCCAATTCCTCGTACAAGGAGAAGGTCAATGGTGTCACCACAACAGACAGCAATAAGGAAGGAGCTCTAAGTAGTGGACAGGAGGCTAATGCATGTGTTGCAGAAAACTCATTTGAGGTTTGGTTCACAGAGCGGAGACAGCGCTGGGAACAAGATCACCAGCGTGAGTGTGTTGAACTCGGTGAGTTTGAGTTGCTGGAAAGAGCAGCGGATGAAATATCATTCTCCAGCAACTCATCCTTCATCAGTACTCTCGTTCAGAGAGGCCACAGACGTCTCTCCTCCACACCTATAAAAGTGACCAGTCAATCTTCACTACCTAGTCGTGGTCAAGATCCCGCAGTAACTCCTGAACCTATGTTGGGTGCCAGTTCACCAGTTCCTCCTACAAACACTGCGATACAGAGAGACATCGATGGCATAGCCCAGAATAAACAGAGAGGGTTCTCTGAAGAGGAAACTGATGAAAAGTTGGGTGACAACTCATTAAGTAGTAATTCAGTGTTGCAACCGCTTCCCATTCCACCCATAACACACTGCTTTCAAGTGCCTACCACTCTGCCTTATGATAAACGCTCCTATCAAGACAAGGATGGTGCCAGCAGTCCAGACGAGGACGAGAGGAGTTTAGGTACCAATGCAGACTCTACTCTCACAGAATCAAGGGCACAGTTAGAGTTTGATGACGATGATACCTGGAATGAACCTGAGGAGGAGTCCTGCTGTCCTGCAGAGGAGTCCCCATCAGAGAGGGCTCTGAAAAGAAAGGTAGCCTTCTCTAAGGGGGTAAAACTAGCAGGTGACAGTCCACATGCCATTAGAGAAAGTAAAGAAGCCCCACCGACATGCCAGTTGGTATCAAAGCTGTTTCCAGCACTAAAGCCTAAACCTTCTCCTCCAGTAACAATGGTGCAGGAACCACAGAACGTGCTCAGTGAAGAAGGAGCAGGTGATGGTTCTGATGTTTTACATACAGCTCTCAAATGTGCTTATTTTATTAAAATATAAACCATTTATCAGTTATTGGTTGCAAATTTAAAGATAATTTTCTGCTTCAGTTCAAATTAAATAAACATGTTGATATACATTATCATTTAAACGCTTGTGGTCAGAAAAATGATTACACATTTGAGCCTTACGTTTACCAAGGCTGCTTTTTATGAACAAAAAGACAGTATAAACTGTAATATTAATCTATTGGTAATATTAGTCTATGCTAATATGATTATTTGGCTCTGAAGAACTATTTCTGATTATAAATATTTTTAAAGAGTATGTGGTAAATCCTGAAACTCTATTTTCAGCTCAATCAAGACTTCTCCGTGAGCATTTAGTGAAACTGGAAACGGAGATCGAAAGATTCAAATCTGAGAATGCAGCACTGGCCAAACTAAAGCAGGAAAACCAGGACACAAAAGAGATTCTCAAGTATAGTCCCTTATCTTTCTCCTTCAAATACCATGTATATTTTGATCATTGTTGTACTGTTCACAGCTAAACTATAAATGCTTTAGCAATATGAATGTACAGTTATTTGTCAGGCTGTAAACATTTTATACTTAAATTTTAAAAAGAAAATACATTTCCTGTACAGAAAAGAAAAGGCTGAATTTGAAAAGAAGAGGATGGAGGAAATTGCAAAATGGGAAGAGTTTAAAAGGGAGGAGCACAAGAAACTGCAGCGTGAAAGGAAGCTTTTTGAAAAGCATGCAGCAACTGTAAGAGCAAGACCTGATAAACAAGAACGAGATGAGATCCAGGTCTGGATTAATCGTCTTTTGGAAAAGTATCATTTGGACACTATCAGTTCTGCTTATTATAATTAGTTGTTATGTGTTTTAAATCTGATTGTTTATGTCTGTATCAGGCTCTAAAGCAGCAGTTAAATGGGCTGCAGGAGGATTTGCGCAAACGAGAGTCTCGTTGGAGCAACACACAGAGCCGTCTACGGCAGCAGGTAGACTCTCTGAGCGCAGAGAACGCGTCCCTCAGAGACCAAGTTCAGACACTGGAGAAATTGCGCCTCAGTGCGTGGAAGAGTGCTGAGAAAGAGAAGGAAAAAGGAAGGTTCTCTGCATCTAGTGATAAAACTAGCATTGGATACAAACGTACAGATTCCAGGGTAAGATTTTTGCACCCATCTGTGTATATATACACTACCATTCAAAAGTTTGGGAATTTTAATTTAAGTTTATTGTGCTCATCAGAGCTGTATCTAGGTGATCAAATATACAAAACGCAAAATAGAAAAGAATTGTGAAATTTTATTGCAATTCATAAGACGTTTTCTATTTTAATATACCTTTAATACATAAAAAAAAAGCAGAACTGAATTTTCAGATATGATTCTAATATTTTGATTTATAATCGATGCTGCTTAATATATAATTATATTATGAAATATTTTTTTAGAATTCTTTGATAAATAAAACATTGATTTTGTTTTTTATTCAAAATAGAAAGTTTGCATTACAATACAACACTATTATTCAAAAATGTTGGGTCAGTATTTTATTTTATTTTTATTATTACTCAGCAAGTATGTGTTCAGTCAATAAAAATGATAAGAAGTGGTGTTTTTACTTTTTATTAATCAAAGAAAATTTGTTACAGGTTCCAGAAAAAATGAAACAACGGTTTCAACATAAGCATATTAGAATGTTTTCTGAAGGATCATGTGACACTGAAGACTGCATTAATGGCTGATTAATTAAGCCCAGCATCACAGAAATAAATTATATTTTAATGTATATTAAAATAGGAAACCAATATTACTGGGAGTTTATTTCTGTATTTTTGGTCTAATAGGTATAACCCTAATGAGCATAAGAGACTCCATAAAAAAAAAATCTTATCAAACTTTTAAATGGCAGTGTATATAAACCATGGTGGGCAAATGTCAGTCTTCCATGACTGGAGTTCGCAACCCGATACAAACACTGAAAATTGTTTATTTAAATAACTTACAAACATGCATATATATGTTTGTAATATTTCACACAGTCTTGGTATGATTTTATGTGTTTAGAGTCCCTCCCAGAATTCAAAATACAGCAGAAAGGGAAGTCCGGAGACACACATACCTCTCACAAACTCTGGTATCTGTTATTTATCAAGATTACTAATGCATACTTTTTGTGGTTCTAACCATAAAAATGTCTTTTATTTACATTTCTGAATTCTTACATTGTGAATCTGAACAGCGTTTTTCCCTGAACAAATGAAAGAGAGTATCAGCTTCAAATATGAGCCACGTTTAGTGGAAACCCAGTGTTCGGATGGACTAATTACAACCGAGATGAACCACGACGCTCCACTAATTAACTCGCTCTCTGCCATTGAACAGTCAGAGAAGGAACAGGAAGACATCACACAGTCAGACAAGGTACTCTTTAGCTCCAACTCATAGTTTCAACTAGTCTCAGATTGAGGGCCATTTTGAACCAAACTGAGCCACAGAAACCTTTAAGAAATTGTAGAAAATAATGGTTACATTAAACAAAAATGATCAATATGTCCAAATGGTTATTTGTTGTCTAAATTAAATATTCATGTTTCAGATTGAGAAGGTGCTTCCTGATGGAGGCAGACTTGTTGTTTTTCCAAATGGAACGAGGAAAGAGCTTTCGGCTGATGGACAGACAGTCAAAGTGATGTTTTTCAATGGGGATGTGAAACACACAATGCCTGATCAAAGAGTGGTGAGCAACAGACTCTGAAATGATGTTTTCTTATGATATTGAACCTGTGTAATGGATCAGTTATATGTATGTGTGTTAAAACACATTCCATTATTTTATATGCTGTAATAAAAAATTTTGACTTCTTATTTTTTAGATTTATTATTATGCCGAAGCGCAGACCACACACATTACCTATCCAGATGGGATGGAAGTACTTCAGTTTCCTAACAACCAAATAGGTGCGCCTGGATTTCTTTCAAAACATGATTTTAGCAGTCAAAATTTTAAGTCTTAATCTTCCACTCTCTTTTCTCAGAGAAACATTTTCCTGATGGTCGTAAAGAAATCACTTTCCCAGATCAGACGGTCAAGACTCTTTATCCTGATGGAAAAGAGGAAAATGTTCTCACAGATGGAACAATAATAGAACTGGATTCGTGAGTATACTCAAAGCCCTCAACCTTAATGTGTTACAATATAGAGCTACATTAAAGTCACACCATGTTTATTTTGCTTTCAGGGATGGTAGTAAGGTGATCCAGTTTAACACGGGTCAGCGAGAGATACACACTGCAGATTTCAAAAGACGGGAGTATCCGGATGGTACTGTTAAAACTGTTTACTCGGATGGACGGCAAGAGACACAATACCCGACAGGACGTGTGCGCTTAAAAGATGCAAAGGGTCATGTCGTTATGGACACTAAGGCATGAAAAACCCAAAATATTGTTTTATTTTAAATTAAAGGAAAACAAATGGACTTGAATGAAGTTTGGTGAAAGATTAGCTGTACTGTGTAAATGTGTTAAGTATTTATTTGGAGTGTTATTTCTGTAAAAGAAAAAAAAAAAAATCTTTGTATGTGTCCTAACACGTGAAAAGGTAATTATAGTTTTAAATACTTTCAGAGATTAAAATAGGCTCAATGCCATTAGATTACCATCATTGTGTACATACGCTATTTTGCCTAAAGTATTGAGACACCCCCCTCTAATTAACATGCTTCACTATTCATTTCCATGAGAACAACTCTTAATGTTCATGCATAATGATATTCTAGGGCAGGGGTCATCAAACGTGATCCTTGAGGGCCGGTTTCCTGTAGAGTTTAGCTTTAATTTTAGTCCTTAACACAGCTCCCTGCAAGTTAAGTATACCTAGTAACAGCTTGATTAGCTGCTTCGGGTGTGTTTAATTAGGGTTAACGACGCTAAACTCTACAGCACTCCGGCCTGCCAGGACCAAACTTGGTGACCCTTGTTCTAGCAAATAAACAATTTGGACAGGATCCTTTCTTCATTCAGTGTTGAAGAACTGGACTGGTCTGCAGAAAGCAGTACTAATCCCATCTGAACAACTCTGGTGTGACAAAATACAGGACCCTGGGGCCAAAAACTCATCACCAATGTGAACATATATGAACAGGTTATTATGTCTATTATTAGGGAAAAAGTAGTTATTTTTTCAGTGCTCTTTCGGTTCAAAAAGCAAAGTTGAGCCTAAATGCGTTAAGCTGGAATGGCAATTGGCTGCTGTGGCTGGAAAGTACACGTCCGTGTCCCGTTATTTTTTTGAGCTTTTCTTAGTATTATTCATGAGAAATAACATTTATGATCCTCTCACTGCATTGTATTATGCAAGAAGTCAACATACAATGGCGAATTCTAATCTTATGAAAGAGCTCAAACGCTGTCAGTTCATCTCTGTAAACATGACACTAACAATATTTAATATAACAATATGAGGACTAATTGTAAAAAGGTTCTGCAGGATACTTCTTGTAATGGTCTGGATAAAAGTGCATCAATTGGTCATGATTGGGATGTGATTGATAACATCCAACATTTCAGTCAATTACGATTTGGTAATAAAAGAAACTTGAGCAAATCAGAGTTAACAAGTTTTATTTCAGCTCTGCTCAACATACAGAGACATTAAATATTAACAAAATATTCCTGCTACTCTGAAGCAGCTTTGAACGCGAACACAAATATTGAACAAAATTTGTTATAGCTGCACAAACAAAATTGGATAAATGTTTTAACATAAAAATGCCTGCACACAAAAGTAGCATAAAACCATAATTTCTAAAACGAAGAACATAAAATGTTTTGCTTTTTAAGCAGCTTCTATGAAATCTGGTGATCTACAGCATCACTGACACAACCTGCAGGAACAGAAAAACATGAAAGAAACAAATGTCTAGACAGTTCTTTCAAAGAAATTACTTCCACACTTACCTTTACAAGTTTATGCATAATCAGCGAGGCCTTTCTCCACCAGAGGTGTGTGAATGAGTGTCCCTTCCGCATTGTATAACAGCACAGTCAGCTGTGGTTCAGTTGCCTGAAATGGTACATTTGTATAGTTTCACACACGTCCATGCAACTGCTTTGAATACAAAGAAGTGTTTTGCATTGTGTTAAATGACAGTTTGCTCCCTCTTATACCGGTTTGTCCTGGTTAGTATATAATTGCACGGTTGCATTAAAAGTTAAATTAAACTATCTGTTGAGTTGTCACATCTAAAGCTATTAAAAGCAATCAGATCCCAAGCAGACTGTCAAAAACACATGTTATGCCAGTTGTAAAGGCAGGCACATTTTCCCCAACTATGAATGAGGCGTACAGTGACCACTGCAGTGAGCTCTCCGTTCAACAGGTCGATCATCTCCATCATGGCTCTCATACTCCACTCAGGCTGGTAAGGTATCCTCTCCGACTCCTTGCATATATTTGTTGGTTTGAAGCCTGCTAACTTGACATAAACTGCTGCACATGGGAAGTGATGAAGGGATGCAGGGAGTTGCCGCAATCTGCAGTGACACAAGATTATTATTTTTGAGATGTGGTACTCCATTTTAAAATACTTACATTTTTACATTTGTTAAATTTACTGAAATTAAACCAAGAACAAATACCTGGATATATGAACATAGACCTGCAATTTTAAGACCTGGTCGTCTTATTAATTTTTGTGTGTCAGGCTCAAATACATCAAAAATATACTACTGTTCTAATGATCCTAAATGAACCAAATATTCTTTACATTTCTACAAGAACAAAAAAAGACTCACAAAGTGTTAAAATATCAATGGCTGATTAATTTGTATTGTCTCACTTTTGTGTTGGTAAGATGTCATCAGAACCAAAATCCACATGTCTCACGAGTAGCTTCACAGAAGGAGTGAGTTGAGAAAAACCTAGTAACTTCGCACGATAATATTTACCATCGCTGTACTCAGCCAGACAGGGACACTCTGCACACAAACACTCAATTAAAAAATGATCTATTCTCCAAACCATTTAGCCTCTGTAGGGCCACAGGCAGACAATAAAAAAACATATGGGCTCAAAGTTTCTAGAATACATTTGATAAAACTGGCATGCATACAAACAAATACCACAGAAGTGTTTGCATACGATGAAATTAACCATAACCAAATAATAAATATAAGCACCAATGGGGAAGTCTGTCAGCAGGCTCAGATTTTCGATGTTTTCATTCACACACTCAAGAACTTCCTCTAAACTCTCTTCTTGCTCCTGTTTGTACAGAATCTTGTCCAACAAACACAGGAACACCTGCAAGCACACATTACATTAAATAGCCAAGTTTCCATCCAAGGCATTTTTGTGAAAAAATATTTAACGCTTCAAATATTTTACCGAAATAGCGGATGGAAATTATCGATAACATTTTGTGAATGTCGACACGGTATTTTTCCGTTTAGCATAAATTCTATATCGATACTTCAAATGTTGCAAAAAAACTGTTTGGAAACACCTTTTGTCGAGAAAAAGGGCTTTAACGCAAATAAATGTAGTGTCACATGACAGAATT
>JAUMHR010000056.1:8066247-8098662 GCA_032361145.1 Enteromius fasciolatus
TAATTACAAAATAATTAGTTTTACACTCAAACACAGTATTTTTGTTTGAATAATAAAGACACAAAAATAACCCCATACAGATCCAGCCATAGCCAAAAATCTTGCAGTCTGTTTTTCTGTGATATATTTGTGATTGTTTAGAAATTTAAAGTGTTGTTCTCCCTTTAGCTTTTTAAGAAGTGATCTAAGATTTGATTAGTGCTTCAAAAATAACAGACTCACCTGGTTATGGAATCCCACAAGCCTTTGGATTCTGTTCCTTCACTTAGAAGATCCTCATTGAGTTTGTCAGGCTTTTTCTGGACCTTATATGTAAACAGACATTATTTTTGTATTGGTCCCATCAGCTTGTGTTTTATTATTGAGGTAAAGTCTGTAAATGCTTGTTACTGTAGCATGATATACTGTGAATACTATAATAACACTACAAACTTACTCTAACTTTGATGATCTTGCTGTGGAAGCTGTTGAGTACCACAATGACATCACCAGCATCAACAGGAGAGTCTGTGCCATCATGCCTAAAACAAACATACAAAACACTAAATGAATGCTAATATACTAAAGTACAGCTATATCTGACCTTCCTGAAGGAAATAGCAGTGCTTACAACTCATATTAAATTAAAAATTAAAATGCAGTAAACTAAAGAAGATGAGTAACAAACAATGCAGAAGAACGAACAAGAATAAAAAAGACAAAATTAAAAGAACATAAACAGAAAAAGAATAATAAGGACAAGATAAACAAGAAATAGATAAACAGTAAAACAACAGAAATTAAAGAGCAGAAGATACAACAATAATCATTACAAGATATACAGAAGAACAACAATAGCACAGAGGAGAAGAAAACCATGAACAAAACAAGAATGACAACAAAGAACAAGAACAAAAGAATGAACACGATGAAAAAAAACAAAAAAGGGCAAGAACAAGAAGAGGGACATAAACAACAAGGGTAAAAAACGATGAAGAGGGTGAAGAACAGCTAGTAAATAATTTGAGTAATCTCAATAGAGTGCTGCCTTGCAATCACTGTCATTACTCTGATTCCTCACCAATGACTCAGAGTTCAATGCTGAATTTACTTTGAGCTTATTCACGTCTCAGAAAAAAGTTGTGATGACATGAAAGCATAATAAATGTCCAGTGATACAGGACACAGAGTGGCATTAGTTCCGGCATCATAAATGAAACCCTGGATCAATTAGGCTGCACTTCCTCAGAACAGGATATCAGTGAATTGCACACTGACAAAACACTGCCTTTCCATTCGTTTAGCAGTCAGGAGTGTGTGTGCCTGAGAGGTACTTCCTTTTTCTCTCTCACATAGTCTCTCTCAGTTGGTTGTGTTTTGTGCCAGACCCCAGACTGTATGAATAATCACACTAGCAGTGTGAAAAATGACACTGCGCTCTATCGTTAACCTGCATGAATGGGGTATACATTTTACTGTCTTCTATAATTCTAGAAGAAACCACAACTGTGCTTTCCTTAAAGACCTGCTAAAATGTTCACAGTCGTGAATGAAAATTGATGACGGGCATTTTAGGGAGTTTTCATGTGGACCATTAGTTTGAGTGTTGCCGTTTTTGTCCTTTATTTTGAATGTTATCTGTATTCATCGTACCACCGGCAGACCCAAGACGACAGGTTTGACTCCAAGAAAATGCAAGTGCCGATTAAATTCATAACTTTAAAAGGACATTGTAGAAACAAGATATGCCAAATGTAACCTAACTTTCAAACATTGGGGTCAGAAAGATTTTTTTTTAAAGAAAATAATATATTCAGCAAGGATGCATTAACTTGATAAAAAGTGACAATAAAATATAGCCTTCGTAAACATGAGATATAAATAAATAAAAACATCTTACTGACCACCAAACTTTTGAACATTAGTATTTAAATGTAAAACTCACGCTTGTATCTGATAGATGTCCTCTGAGCGGCCCTCACGCAGCCTCAGGATCCAGGCACCAGGGTTGGCCTTTAACTGGAAATAGCCCTGTGAAATGTGCTGGGTTAGCTTTTGCGTTCCACAGAAGAACATGGAGGTTTGGAACGACATGAAGGTGATGGGGATTGGGTACATGTTGGGTCCATGTACTTCTTATCAAAGTCAATAAATACAACAGAAAAAAGCAAAGGAATAAACTCACTAGGTTGGCCATGACAATGGTGTCATGCATGAGAGGTTCCTGTGTCATGCCGAGTGTAAACTGAAGTCCTCTGGGAGGCTGACCTGTGGACAGGTCAAAACAGTGGCCCTCCAACAGCAGATACTCAAGCTCGTACTCTGCATTAACTACACCGCTGACCTGACAATACAGTAGGAGAAGACTGATTTATCCATCCAAATCATACTCACACTAAACATATTTTATTTCTTGGAGATTCTGATTGATCAATACAATGCAATCACTTACATCACGAACCAGACCCAGCATTGGTAAATGTATAAATACTGCATTTAGAGTTCAAATGTTTACCTCCTGAAGGTGGATGTTATCTAGATCATATGGGCTCCTGACCGCCTCTACCATCCAGCTCTCTGGGGTGATCATATTAAGAGTGAGCAGAGGGGATTCAGGGATTTCAGTAAAGCGAGCCACAGGGCCAGGGGAAAGAGAGTTGTTGCCGAAGAATGAAACATCTGGTTCCAAAACATATCGATAAAAGCTGCCAGAAAGACAAAGGAAATGTAGCTATAATACATCAATATTATACACTGGTGGGAATAGCTAGAAATTCCATGAAAAAAAAAATATATATATTTTTCAGTACCCTTCTAACTTCTAAATCTGACTTCAATTTATTTTTGAGGAATAAACTAAGTATGGCTTGTTAAAAATAATTTTGCATTTATTTTTATTACAGATTTTTCAGGAAAATGATTTACATAATATTAAAGAAAAATATAAAAAACACGACAAGGGATATACAATCTCACTCTGAGGTCATTAAAAAAAAAAAGTGAGTGTTTTTTGACCTTGCATGCATGTCAACCTGTTTGGTACAACCAAAACCAAAACATATCCCTTAACCGTTCATAACTCATAATAGCATTTTAAAATAAATTTCTGCAGCATGAGAACACAACAGTTTAGTGAAGTTTCATATTTCTACAAAATACAGTCTTAAACCAGTGCACCATTAAAGTGATTCACCACATCTTTTTTTTTTTTTTAAATACTTAAGGGATAGTCCACAGAAAATATAACATTCACAGATCAGTGGCTTCTAAACTATAACATTACACCTTATAGGTAATACGGAGATTATTAAAAATGTGCCTCTGTTAAAAAAACGAAACAAGATAATACCTGCAGAACAGCACTAGCTGCTATATGAGTGTGAGTGAGTGTGTGTGTGTGCACATGCATGTCCCCCGACCCTCTCAGAGCTGAAGTTTAATTAAGCTTTTGCTCTCACCTCTTCAGGGGCATCTCAGACAGCTTGGCTCGACAGTTCATGAACACCTGCACTTTCATATTGACCACTTGACCAAGCGCCTGCAGCACACACAGAGGAGAAGGCCAGGTTATTAACCACTCACACACTCACAAACAACAGGATTCAGGAGGGAAGACTCCAGGTCACGCTCCAAAGGACCACATACAGATGAGCCAACTGCTCTCATTTCACGTTCTACATCTACTGTATACAAAAAAGTTCTTCAACGACACACAGACCATTACAAAAATCATAATAATAATAAAAAAAGTTGGACATTAAGAATGCTTTTGGAAGCCTCTGCAATGACAAAGCACATTGTCTCTCAGCTGAATCACAGCACAAACAAGGCCTGAGAAACAATAAGCACTTAAATGTGACCAAAGTTGTACGTACAACTAATAAAGGAGCCAGCTTCTGTGCATCTCTGGTGAGAGGATCCACGATGGCAACCACATCATAGGACACCTCATCTTCCCGCTGTGCCAGCTGAAGAACGCTGTTAAAAGACACATCTGGTCAGCTTGATTCATTGGTAGTGCTGCGTTAATGAGAAAAACTGAAGTAGAAGCTTTTAACATATAATGCAAATAGACTACTTCAGTGTCACAAGTAGCTGTGAATACGCATAAATAATAAGAGAAGCTGATCATAGCCATGGAAACCCAGTTGGGTGGAAGGGGTTTATGTTTGAATATGCAGCTGACTCACATTTTCATTGAGTGAGTTGTCTGACCAATATGTGATTTAGTTTCAGACCCATTTATGAAAAGGCTATTTATTAGAGTGATTACTTGAAAAGAACTGACTCAAAGGATACAATTACAAAGCAGGCATCATCACGGAGACACTTATAATGCAAACATGTTATTTTCTATGGTTTTCAATCACAAAAGCAGCAAAAGGGTCTGGTGAAATGCACTGAGGTGAGAGTGTTTATTTTCTTCTTAAAAAATGGATACTCTTAGCTCTGCACCTGTGTTTGTCCTTCAGAAATTTGACGTCTTTTCTGGCCTCTCCTTTAGGTGATGCAGTGAGGAGAGCATCTACTTTCATGATTAGATCACTGGCCCTGTGAAGAGAAAAAACAGCTTTTGGTTTTCCTTTCACAAACAAATTTTCCATCTACAGTCTACTAGTTTGAGGTGACAAGCAAAAACATAGCATACTTTTGGGCATTTAAGTTCATCTGCTTGATCTTAGATTTAATCTTTTCTGCTGAAGCGCGAAGTGTGATCTTCTCTAGCAGATGGAAATCTTCCACACTGAACTCTTCCTCCTCATCCAGTAGGCTCAGGATCTAGTGAAGACATTGACCTCTCATTGTTAGTCAGAAGATAAGTTCGGGGGAAGCCACAGGCTGAGTCTATCAGCACCATGGGGTCTACACTGTCAGCATGTTTGCTTACCATTGTACAGAAATTTTTGTACAAAATTTTACACCTAAAACCCATTTTAAAAAAAAAAAGCAAAATCCAAATAAGAGAGACAGTCATTAATATGCATGTCCATGGCAGAACATTTTCATTGCTAATCAAAGCAAGGCTGACTGCCAGACTGTCTCTGGCTTTTAATGTTTTTTTGTTTTTTACCCAGAATGTACTTATGTTTTTTAACACAGAACATGAACGCTAACCAGATTTTCATTTTTGCTAATTTTGTTTTGCATCTTTTCGCATGTCCTCTGTAGAGCAAAACCCTTAATGGTTTAGAGCCAATTAGACTGTAGCTAAAAGAAATGAATGACAAATACCACTCATGCCTCAAAAGTGAGTATATATATATATATATATATATATATATATTTGTTTTTTTTAGATTGTATGTAATACATATCAAAATATGGCCATTACAAAACCAGTGTAACCATTATTTAGCCCATATTTTACATTCAATAAAAAGAAAAAAAATCAAGATAAAGTATGTTAAAGTATATTAAACATTATAGATATGTTCAAGAACAAAACATTTATTTACAAACTGCTTACTAATGCCTATTAAATGTTGGAACAATGCTTTAAAATAGATGAATAGTCTATGATGATGACTATAATGATGCTTAAATAATGATTTATAGTGTGCAGTTATTTAAAGTGTTACCATGTCGAATGTCTTATTTCGGTCATTTTTTGCCCATGTTTATTAAAAAAAAACATTTAATATAAATGTATATATCAGCTACAAAATCATTGCACTTGTATTAGAAATGTATATTATTTTGCTCATATTTCAATATTTATTAATAAATAAAATAAATAGACAAACATATAAACATTAAATGTTGTATAAATATACCTGAAATGTTATAAAAAACATATTTTAGTCCTGTTGTATATTAATTATCTTATAAACCCAAAGAAAATAGCAGAAACTATGCAACCATAGCTTTTTTTAGGATGAAAACAAATTTGGGGGATCATTTTGGTGATTTGGGGAATGATGGAATGTCGTCGCTGTTTCAGGCAGCAGCCCATTTTGTGCTTGTCTATCAACAAAGACCCTGCTGAAAAAGCACAGCGTTATGACGGTTCGGCGGTTCCATGTGACCCGTGACCCTTGCAGCAGAGGATGCTGAGTGGATGCCGGTAAATTAACACCAGGCTTCATCTCTCTCCTCCTCTCCTCACAGGTTAGGCAGGCCAAGCAAACTGCTTAATACTGAGTCAACAAAATGAGCGGTCCCATGTGAGGGACCAACTGGTGAGACCTTAGAGTTCAGACTATTTATCATCCAGATCAGCGGTGTGTATCATAGATCATTAGGTTATAAATGATTTCATAACTCCCATGGAAATTTTCTTTAGTTGTCTTAAAGAGGAGGGGTTGTTTGTGAATCTCACCTTGCCGTTGCTGACTACAGCTCTCTGTCCGGCTTTCAGCTTCAGAACTTCCTTACAGTATTTCTGCTGGCTGTGCAGGAAGTCCACCTCCATCGTGTTGAACTTTTTCTCAAAGGCATCATGGTCCATACCCTACATAAGATCAAACACATATTTAATGCACATTTATATATAATTACATATCTTCACTGTCACCGAATGGGGAATAATTATTTTCTGAATAAATTCCACACTGAAGATTTAGATGGTGTAACCTCAGGTTTGGACCGATTTCAACTAAGTATAGTAAAAATGTGAAAAGAACAAATCGATCAACTCATTAGTTTGTTTTTTGATTACACTGCATTGAGGAAATAGTTAATCAATGACTTATTGACAACTAAAGGGGGCACATTTGTGCAAGTGCACTCATTAGAGTATTTTGAGAGGAGTATTAAATTGTCTAGACCTTTGAAAAATGTGTTTCCATTGGAGACCATGTAGCGCTAATCAATCATTAAACATTTTCATTTATCAGCCTTGTAATGAAAAAATGGCTTTAGTGCCGATAACAAATCTCGGGTGTATGAGCTGTGCAGAGTCAGATTATTAGTGATTCCAGCATTTGGCCCTTGTGAAAAGGAACAAAATGCTAATATCAGCACAACACCTCTCCCTGCCATCCAATAATAGAGCCATTACAGGTCCCAGACACAAGCTCTCTGGGAACCAAGAATCTCTCTCTCCAAACATTTTCAAATAATAAAACCCACTTCCTTTTATCTTACATGTTATGATGGAAATAAATTGCAGCAGGACAACGAAATAACAAGACAACAGAAAAATGCATAAAGCTCTCCATGTGCCTTTACAGAGCTTTACAGATTTTGTAAAAGTTGCAATACTCTGTCGGTAAGACCCTAGATTTCAATTTGCGGTTGTAGGAGGTACAGGGCAGCAGTTCCAAGAAATGTCTGTGTGTCTGAGAAAATGACATATGGTTGAGTAGTTTTGCTTTTGGATGTGGTGATGAGGCAAAGGCACACCAATGGAAAAGAAGAGAGGCACTGCTTGAGTCAATTTATGGTGACAACAGAGGAAACTAGGGATGTAACGGTATTGTAAATACTGTCGTACCGCAATATCAATTTTTTTCAATACTACTGTGGTCGCATATCACAAAACGATAGGTCTTCTGAGAAAAGTTTGCTCAGTAGAATGGAGTGAACGGGAGGTAGCGGGAACTACATTTCCCATCAGCCAAAGCCTGCCCATCATTCTTTGCGGTCTGTTTTCATCATTGTTGCCAACTTAGTGACTTTGTCTCTTTATTTAGCGACTATTCAGACCCCCTTGGTGACATTTTTCCCTAAAAGCGACTAGCGACAAATCTAGAGAAATCTAATTATATAATTATAAACAATTATAAATAAGGATTTTAATCCAGATTAATATCTTGTAAGGTAGAGCTAGTTCAGTAGGCCTTATAATGGCGTGCATTTCAGTCACTATTTCATATTCATTCCATTTTTTTGACAACAGAAACCATTAAAAATATCAGTGAAAACAGTTATATTGAGAATAACGGTGCATTGACCACAGAGAAGCAAGATAATATGACGCACTGACGTAATGAATATGCAAATTGATATATGACGTCATCTAGCAATCTAAAGCGGGTTTAAAATCGGATGCGTGTAAGGTTTAATAATTTTTTGTTATTAAAATTGAAGTTCCTGTTTCAAAGTTTACAGATAGATGGCTAATGTATGTGCAACTGATATGTTCAGTGTTCATGTAAACTGTTTAATAAACACTTCTGGCACTTTTTTTGAGCCTTTTGCTTAGTTTTGTTTTTTATGTAAATGATTCAATAAATACTGTACCGTTCCATTCATAACGAGGCATTACCGTACTGTGAAATTTTGATACCGTTACATCCCTAGAGGAAACTATAAAAGCTGTATTTGATGTTGTCTTTTGAAGACACACGCCTTCTAGCTTGTGTAAAACACATTAAATAAAACCAGTACATGATAAAAGGTAATGCATTACAATGATTTTTAAGAAGACAAATAATGTCACTTTTTACAATATGTAGTGCAAGTCTCTGGTGTCCCCAGAATGTGTATGGTAAGTTTTAACTCAAAATACCCCACAGACAATTAATTATATCAATTTTAAAATGCCTATTTTGAGTGGAAGCAGAAAAAGGCTGATTTTTGTGCCTGACTTTTTAAATGCAAATGAGCTGCTGCTCCCTGTCCCATTTTCCAGAACTTGTCCCTGGTAAAAACATTCTGGTTGTCATGTTTATCATGTTAAAATCATGCATTTTAAACCATATTAGTTTAGAAAGTTTTAGAAAAAGGCTGCTTCCTTGGTTGGTAGATGAACCAGGGTTTAGCACTTAATTCAGATTTTCATGACATGTCAACTTTAAAATAATTAAAAAGTTAGAATCTACCTAAAAGAATGAGATCAATTTATATTACAGCTAATAATGCACAACATATCCATACTGGTTACTGCACAATATTTAAGACCCCATGTTTTCCACTATGTTGTCCATATAATTTGATAACACTGTTAAAAGTAATCTTTTAAAATGCATACCCATTTTTATGCTGTACATTATAAGGTTGTGATGTCTTGTAGTAGTTGTAACAATGTAGCATTGCATTATTAAGAAAAAAAAGGATGTGACATGTGGCCAGGTCCCAGCACTAGGAATTTGTGCTCTGCGTTTAACCCATAAAAGTGTACACACACAGCAGTGAGACGTGAACAACCACGCGCACACACACCGTGAACACACACCTGGAACAGTGGGCAGCCAATGCTGTGGTGCCCGGGGAGCATTTGGGGGAACGGTGCCTTGCTCAAGTGTCTCACCTCAGTCGTGGTATTGAAGGTGGACAGAGTGCTGGGAATTTACTCCCCCCACCCACAACCTGGGACTCGAATCCACGACCTTTTGGGTTACAAGTCCAACTCCTGATCCATTTGGTCACGACTGCCCCATAATTAGAAAACATTAGCCATGTTTATTGGCTTTTTCAGTAATGACCAGAAGTTTAACACTCATGCACCCTTAATCGTAGTAATATAAAATGTTCTTGCTCCAAAAAATCTGGTTATCAATATAATTCTACAATAAGTTTGCAACCTTAAACAGCCGACATGAAATTAACAATCTGTATTTCTGTAATGTACTTTCTGGTCTTTTTTTAAATCAGACTGACAGGAGAAGATCAAGACTGCACATTTCCAGCTACTTAGCTCAAGTGACATAATTTAAAATGAAAAAGAAAAAAACAGACAGGCCAGGAAAGAACAGGTGTGTTAAGATAAATCCAAGTCAAAATGCTCTTTGTATAATTCCACATTACCCGGCACAGAATTTCACACTCCACTGACCTGTTTAAGTAAGTGCTTAATCTTGGTGCCTTGTTTGAAAAGTTCCACATTTTCTTCTTTGAGGAGTTTTAGGGTGAAGTCGAGCGTGTTCTTGCTGCTTTGTGTGAGGAGAGAAGCCCAGACGGCTCGGTACAGAGCGCTGGTGTCCTCTGTTGGCTTTCCACTGGGGTTATTGATCACCCCGACACGACAGTTAGAGCTGCTGGATTTCTGCAAACAAACGCTAGATTAGAGACTCTCTCACAATGGTACCACAGCAAACCAGTTACATTAACCATGTGATTATTAATGTTTTATATTATTTGGGTCAGTTTACTTAAAATGCAATACTGAGATTTTGGGATTAAGAATCGTGATATTAGTAATGTTACTTGTACAGTAGGTTAAACAACAAACAAGATTTAATTCAATGAAACATTTAGATGCTAACTGTTTTTTTAAATGGACAAACATTCAAAACTGATTACATATTTAATCTGCATTGTACTTTGAATATGTATCAGTTGGATCATTAACTCTGGATTTTGTTCATTACCCAACACCAGAAGAATGCTTTCAAAGATGAATTGCTCTTAGATTAATTACTATAATGCATGTGTGCCTCTGCTCTCTAAAGATGTGATTCCTGTGGATACAACTAATTGGAAATAAAAGCTGCAGTAGTTAACCATATGTTTCAAGGCGTTCCGGAGCAACTGCCTCCCAGAGGACTGTTCAATATCAGCTACAATCCACACGGTCACTCCGTATAACACCTCTTCTTCTAAAGAAGTAGAAAATGTTATTTAAGAATAAGGCTTTTTAGAAAAACACAGTTTGTATAGGTTTTAGCTAAGAAGTCTTGTGATATATTAAAAAATGTAAAAAAATTTAATGAAACATTAAACAAACAATGTAATGTTAAATATGATGTTATACTCGCAGTATTTGCAGTGCACTGTCGAACACTTGCTACTGAAAACATAAAATACAACACCCCTCACAAAATATAAATAGAAAAAAGTCATGACTCACCATCTCTGATGAAATACTTCATTCTCTTAGAAACAACTGCTGTTTTGTCTTTGGAGTCCAAGTATGAGAACATAGTTGTGTCATCCCAGTCATCAGCAACTATTTGTTTAATTATAACAGACATTAAGGCCGTTAATAATGAACACTATAAATGTATTTGTAGTGATACGTTGATGATAGTGATGTGACAGTTATTGTGAAGGAGATAGCAGAGTGTGACTGTGACAGTGAAATAGTGAGATGACATATCAATATTGGTGATTATTAAAGGGCTACCTGGTGAGGAAGTGAAATCCAGATATCGCCTCTCAGAGCTCAGAATGAGAGGGTTGATACGGGGAACTACATTGGCTTGCTCCATTAGAAAGTCCACCACATCGACACTCTCAGTGATCTGACCCTGGATATGACAGGAGAACTTGCTAACCAACCAGATTAAAGGATTACAGTCAACCAATCACATCACACATATCTATGCGTGACACAAATGATCAAACCAATGAATTTGAAGAAACACAGCAAGTACTCTACCATAAAGACAGCTCTCTGGAAGAAGTTGGTAGTTTCCATGATTTTTTGCAAAAGAACTGTCTCTAGTTCTTCTGGGTCCATCTCCTCACTACTGAGTGGAACACCATTAAATAAACCCACTGGTAAAGAACCTAAACCACTCTTTCTGTAAAACCCGCCTCCAGCCTGAAATAAAAACCACACACCATACTAAACATTCATAAAGGCAGTAACATCTACGTCTCATGTCCATGATTGCCTAGATAAGTGGGTTATATTTACAAATGCTATGAAAATCATAAGTGACATGTCAATTATAAAGATGCCGAAAATATTTTGTTTGTAATTCTCTGCACATTAAACTTGGGAATTTTAAAAGGAAACGTACATAAAGCAGTTTAAAATTAGATTTTTTTTGTCATTCTAACGCAAATAACACGGTGTAATAGCATTACCTTTCTGTTGTCATCATAACTTGAGTCCACTCCAAGAATTCTGGCAGCATTTGCTTTTGGAAATTTCTTTTTCAGATATGCAGTTACTGTATCCACAGAGAGTGTCTCTCCAATTTCCACCCTGTTATATATCTGTATGTCACAAAAAAAAATGCTAGAATGAAATTAGTACATTATGTTCTTTGGATATCTCTCCTTCCTCGACCACAAAATTAATGTCTTGAAAAAAAGAATGTGAACACTATAACTAAAAATATCTGCACAGTATAAACCAGCGTTTAAAATATCACACCTAATGGGAAGGAGAAGCCTAAAGTAACATTAAAGTCATGCTGATTTAAAAGAGAGTCAGAACAACCACAAAGATACTCACTGACACCATGGACGTAAAAGCTTGTGCTTCGTCATACTCCTCTGAGATGTAGTTTAACAGCCGAAAGAGAGCAACACCTGCATCCAAATAACCATCCACTTTATCATCTGCACTGACAACCAGCACAAACCCAATCCTAAGAGACATGGAAACATAAATGCACATCAAATCGGACAAGCAATTAAATTATCAATGGTGCTCACGATAATAAAAGTAGGTTTCTTTGTAGCAAGGCATAATGTCAGCTGCTTATTACACGGTTACTTACTAAATAGACAAAAATGGAAATGAATTGATTTGAGTTGAAATTATGCGAAAGAAACCATTAAGTGATATGAAAATGAGTTATGTAAGCAATTTTCTGTGACCATGGTCCCATACAGTTTAGCAGTCATTGCTCAGAAGTTAACAATCAGAATCACGCATTTCAATACCTGAAGTCCTTGAAACTGAAAAAATGTTAAGGCTCAAGTAAAATGCTATTATGGAGCGCACATACCTGAGTGGAATGTTATGTTTATAAAATAGTTCTGCTAATTTCACCAACTCAATGCTCTCTTCTTGTACTGGGTCAAGAAACAGAACCTGCAAATAACAAATAAAACCATTTTTCATTCTTTTTACAAATTAGAATTAGATTGAACAAAGTCACACAAAATGGGTCTTCAGCAGTGCTAAAAAAGGGGGGCATCTGGGGATAAACATCCCTGCATGAACCTGCACACACACACACTCACACATCAACTCACAGGCAAGATGACTCACCAGGTTATAGAAGTTACGGCGTATTTGTCGAATAACTCCAGGAAATGTTGCTCTTAGGAGCTCCTGGACACTTGAGGGCCAGTGACGATACATGGAGTCCTTCTCAATATCATTAACCCACTGGACAACAACAGACATTTGTTACATGGTTAAAGCCCTTATGTGAGCAGTGAACACCCATTTTACCTGCAGCTTGGGTTCCAGAAGTATTTTATCCATTTAACTTTTGATTCAAAGTTGATACTTAGCATCTGAGAAGCTTTTGGCAGGTCGGTCTTAAAAGGTTCTATTATACATGAATCAGTACTAAAGCCTCTTTTTCTATTTAGACTTAAGATATGGTATTTTACTACACTCAAACAATTAGCATCTTACCATAATGGATGAGTGGCGGATGTCCAGAGCGTAGCTGTCCTCTACAGTGGTCGATGATGGCAAATGCAGGAACTTACTAACGCTGCTTCCTCTGATTCCAAGATTATGAAGACCTTCGAGAATCTTAGCCTCGGTTCTGAGAATGTCCAGGATGCTACGGAGCAGTTAAGAATGAACAAAATGTACAGAATGATTTTAACATGCATTAAACATGTTGAGGAACATTAGTGGTGCCAATTACACCTGGTAAGAGGATCTTGCGCTGGGATCATACCTGAAAGGGTTATGAATGTCCAAGTCAATGTGTATTCCATTAATAAACAGACTGGCATCTCCAGGTTGGATCCCTATCGACTCACTCAACCTCTGAAATTTAAGGACCCCGTCAGCTACACCGTCACTTTATGAACTTCACATCATTCAGTATGATCTTTTTTTTCTATTGGATTCTTCAAGGCACTCCAGAGTACTCATCAAAGTTAGAGATGACATGTTTCATTTTCTAAAAATAAATCAGAAAAATCCTGACCCACATGGCTGTACTTGAACCTTTTTTTTACAGTGCTCATCAGAAAAGTTGTTGATAAAAGCTTACCTTTTGATTGTCTTCTATTTCTTTCCTCATGTCTTGGTTTACGGCCACTCTTGTCAGTGATCTGTGGGGACAGTAAAACATGTACAGTCAGAACCAGCTCTCACCAACATCCCAGAACAGTCATAAAAACTCATTTTAATCTCAGAAAACCTGTTCCCTCTTAAGACGCCATATCGGCTATGCTGACAAACTGTAAACCACAGTATCTCTGACTCGGCAAATTCTGAACACAGCACATAAAGCTGTCTTGAGCAGCAGAGCAGGAAAGTCACAGTCACACATTAAAAATGACCTACAGTACACATAATGCATATGCATGCATTCTGTACTGTTATACATGCAAAAATGCATAGTGGGATGTTATACAACAACCGTTACAGATATTTCTGTTCTCAACATTTTTAGTGTTTAAATTATTTTATTTTATTATTTTTAAATTATTATTTCTTTTAACTATTAGACTTAAGAATTCAGTAAGAATGAACCTGTATCATTTGTTTAAATCTATCCTATTTTCTTTTCGAGATCTAATGTAACAAAGTTAATGACTCCTGTCTAGGATTGTTTTTCAGAGAAACCAAGACTGAATTTCAGACTTTTTACCTGGCTCTGCTTGGGAAATTTTGGCTGAGGTCTTGCATCAATTTGAGAGAATCAAACTTTGGCACAGTCATAATCCGAGATGCAGCCTGGAAACTGAGGTCTATTGGAAAGACAGAAAAAGGCATTCAAAAGAGCCAATAATTAAAGAAAAATGCTTGCAATGCAACAGTTAGTTAAAACCATTAACAATTAAAAATCTAAATTATGTAATTAAAAAAAACAACATTATCATGATTTACTTACACACAAACTTTTATTATAATTTTGAAGAATGGTTGTTTTCTTCTACGCAAATACAAGAGCTTTCAAATTTCACGAAGAAAGGACATCATAAAAAAATATATATAATAAAAGTATTTGCAAAAAACATACAACAGTTTTCGTGCTAAACATTTTGAAACTGAAATCATATATAGCGAAGATGTGGACATCAGCTTCTTAATGCATTTATCTTAAATACGCCATTTTTGATTTGTGAATGAATCATTATTATAATAAGATATCAGGATAAGTACAATATGTTTTCATTTTTGGTTGAGGAAATGAATGAATGTATTTTTGATGAGCGACAACATTATACCAATAACATTCCCACAAAGTTATTACAAAATCAAACAACTGTTTCAATAACCATCCTGATAACCATCATAAGAGCCCTTTATGGCACGTAAAATAAATTGCTTCATTTATCTATCAGCACAAAACTAAAACGGCTCTTATTTAGCCACTTTGCTCCAGGTCTCACAGTGCAAAATTGAACTTGGCTGTGAACATGAGCATCTGCTCAGAAGTCTGAACAGGAATAGGACAGATCGCTGCAGCAAGCAAAGGGTACAAGCTGCAACCTTTCCACTGCTTCCTAATTCATCAAGTGGACAGTTCTCTCCAGGAACCATGTGGATCACTTTAATCTCACTGTTTGACGCAGCACAGAGAAAAGAACACCGTAAGAGAGGACCATCAATAACAACAGTCTACCCACCTTGGAGCTCCCACACTTTGAGAGGAGTCATGTCATTGGTGCTCTCCAGTAGATGCTTCCTAAGCTCTCCAAGTTCATCCTGAAGCTCTGGGTGAGACTTTCTGGAGGTGAAAAAGGACACAGCGAGAACCTGTTTTACATACTATTATCATTTTTAGTTATTGAATGTATGGATAGATATAAACGATACTGGTATAAGAAGCAGCAGCTCACTTTAATTTGCCAAACAGAAATCCTTGGACTTCATCATTCTCATCCTCATTATAAGTGGAAACTGATTTGGATTCTGTAAACAAATTCAGGTTATGTCAGTTTTAAATGATTTGTTTTAATATCATTAGCCACTTCTATTTAGAAAACCAATAAGTAATTTAAATGTAGCTTGTTAAAGCTTATTTCGGGAGGAGGGCGCGAAGGCAACTTTATTTGATCTCGACCTCCCTAATCTTCCAATTATCTCATCTTCCTCTCAGACGCCTAGCCCCGCCCTATAAACAGCCAGATCTCCTCTATTCCGTATCTCGAGCTCAGCATCCCACCTCCTCCCACCTTTTCGCCAGGGGGAGCACTCAGGGTTAGGAACTGGCCGTCCGCCTCCTTCCCCTGAGCCCTTAGGGCTGTTCTCCCCTGGGCTCAGCAGCCCCCCTAAACCTGAGTATTCTCCTTGGGCAGCACGCCAAACAAGCTTCGCTATACTAAGTGCCGCCAAGTACGGACTCGTGAACAGTAGTTTATCTACTTTGAAACTACACCACAATATAAAATTTTGGGTTGGTACATTTCTCAAAGATGCCTTTTATACTCAACATGGCTCTATTTATTTAATCAAATAAGAAATTATTTAAATATACCGATTTAATGCTCAAAAAACATTTTGTAAATGATCATTGTTAACAATGCGCTGGAAACGGTGATAGATTTTTTCAGGATTCTTTAATGCTAAAATATTTTGTAACAATGCAAAAGACTTTTAATTCATTTAATGTTTCCATGGTAAAAGAAAGTATATTAATTTCTTCTTACTGACCTCAAACATTAGAAGAGTAGTGCAGTTTGTCAAGATAAAACTGACTATTATAATAAAAACTGTTATTGAGTTCTGTCATTTATTATGTTGACCTTTTTGTTAAACAAAAGGCAATTTGTACGATACCTTTAACTTGTGTGTCATCAACAGCTTTGTACTCAGTGCTTTTAATTGCCAGTTCAACACCATATCCAGACAGCAGCATCTTTTCATTTTTTGGCTCCTGTGGTGAGAAATAAGCATTTAGGGCAACAGCTATTTACTATATGGCACGGACTCTAACAAATTAATAAACCACATAAAACATTAAATCATTATTACACTGCTATTACTCACAGACACAAAATGTCGCAGCACATAGATGAGTTTACCCTCCTGTGCCCGCTCTGACAGAACCTTATGAAAAGTATTAAACTCCTTTGTGCCGATTTCAGCATAAAGAACAGCTACAGGCAGGTCTGTCCCATTGACTCCGGGGTACTGGTGGTCAGACTTATATAGGTAAGGTCTTGGCCTGCATAGGACACATAAAAGAAGCCGCTTGGTTTGAACACAAAACCATATATAGACAAAAATATTCTATAAATATTTTTAATACAATATACTACTGGTTAGTGTTACCTGCCTGCTGCCGTCTTCAAGAGCTTCTTCATCTCCTTAGTGCTGCAGGCATTTTGACCATGAACAACCACAAAAGCAGTGCAGCCATCAGGAGGAGGTTCATCACTTGCTATCTATAGATTGAGAAGAAATCATTAACAATACATTTATGGGGTAAACTGCGTAACATTATTTCAAATAGATCAAAATTTTAAAAAGCTTTAATTTATAATTTAAGAAAAATTATATTGATGGTATGGATGAATGGAAGTGTCAAGCACTTGGTTTTGTATGAAATCATTTTGACATACAGAAAAGGACTCACTTGTTGGAAAGCATGCACAGCCGGCGAGTAAGCCCTGAGAGACAGAGACAGCTTCAACAGGCTGACCTGAAGATCTGTCAAGAACTGTCCAGCCTTCTTGATGATCAGGTTATAATATGAGCGGACAGACTCTAAAGACAGGGAAGTAAACATCTGAACTTTAACAAAACACATCTTGCATACCATTTACTGAATTAGGAAACATAACAGATCAGAAAATGTCAGACATTACCTCCGTTTTTGTAAACAGTTAACTCCTTTACAGTATCGACAAACTGCCAGAACTTCTCTTCACCATCTTCTCTAACGAACTCACTGCGCAAAAGCAGATTTACAAAACAACTTAAACATCCTTAAAACAAACATGAAACACAGCAATGGATACAAACAGTAAAAAAAAAAAAAAAAGTTTTGCAATAATGAGATGATGGTGAAAGAAATTTTCAGATACGGTATACACTGCCCTTCAAAAGTTTGGAAATGCCCTAAAAAAGTGGGGTTTTGGACAATATTGGCAAGAATCCTTTTTAATTTCTGATCATTTTGCACTGATAAGAGACAACGCAAAAACATATTTTATTACATAAACAGTTTATACATAGAAAATACTCAAATGTTCATTTCATCAAAATATCCACCATTAGCAGCTAAAGCTCTGCATAATCTGGGCATCCAAGCTGTCAGTTTATTCAAACATTGACTGATATTATATCACCCCAAGCCATCTGAAGGATTGCCCAAAGATGATTCATATTGGTTGGACATTTCTTACAGACATAACGGTCCAGTTCCTCCCATAGTATCTCAATTGGAGAGGTTGGGTATATTGCCATTATTATGTAATCAAAATGAAAATTATTATTGCCGGTCTTTAATGATAATGTCAAGTTACTTTAAATGTATTTGCAACAAAAAAAATTATAAGAATTTATGCTGATATCATCCAAAACCACACTTTGCCAGGGGTGTTTCCAAACTTTTGGAGGGCAGTGTAAATTAAGTTTAAGGATGGAAATTTAAATATGCCTCCCCTAAGACACATGAAATGCAATTTTCATCTTTTTTAAATTATGCAAACTCTTAAACAATTCTTATTTTAACATTTTCAGTAACTTCACACTAATTTAGTGTCCACATGAGATATTTTGTACTGTATCACACTGTAGGACTGCATACAAATGTGATTCAGTTGTGAACAGCTTGATAATTAAAGAAATGGTAACTAGCTGAAGCAACTGAAACGTTCTATGTCTGCTTTTTACATTTTAACCTAAGATCTTGTTATTGAAAAAAGGTTAATACATCTACAAACAAACGCATTCATTTTTATGCCTGTAGTCCTTTATATAAATGTGAAGGATAGCCAGTTAAATACTGAACTATAGAAGAATAATAAATACTCCAGCCCACCTTGTTTCCAGCAGGAGAGGGGTCATGGACCATTTAGCCTGAAGACTGGCGACGACTCCTTTAGATGCAGAGTGCACATGCTGGACCCTCAGCAAGAGCAGAACAACAAAGATCACCCTCATGATCAGACACTGCTACAAGAATACAAAGACAACAATAGCGACTAATAATTAAAAAAATATTTAAGAAATGTTGCTGCTTATTTACATGCAGTTATAAAATGGCTAAAAATTGCCATTGGTAAAAAAACAAAACAAAAACCTTTATTAATGTTTACATACATCAGCGAACACAGATATTTTGTCATAAAAAGCTCCTATTAATTTTTTAGTGCTTCGGAATTGCAATAATATTATTATTTTTGGCTTAAATTTACAGAGAGGATGTAGTAACACAACATATTACTTTCAAAACATTGTCAACAAACAGCAGGTTCCCATTATAACAACTCATCCCTTATATTTTTATTAAAGGTTCTGTGTTCCTTTGTAAAACAAACTAAGGCGACATTAATCTGTCCTGTAAAACGCCACGTAGCTGTTGTGTCGATTAGCGGCTACATAATTGTTACATATTTCCTTCTTTTACAGACATTAGCGTCATTGTCAAGTTACATACGCTTTATGCAAATCAGATTAAACAAACTATGATTGTAACGTGTCATTCTTATGGATGAAGAAACAACAGTAAGATGGGAAGAGGGATAAAAGACATCCAGCACAAACTGTTCAACCCCTATAAGCATTTCTTTCAGAAGTACTGTAGCAGCAACAACATATTATTCGACAGCAATAAACCACGAGCTGACTCTGTGATACAGTGCATAAATATGTTTAACACACCTAAATCATCGGACGCTGAGCCGCTGTGTTACCCGGTTTCATAGGACGCCGCCATTAAGGGGTCCTGCATCTTTAATTCCCTGTTCCACAAAAAGAAATACGTTACATTGTTTCCGCTTTAGCAAATAGCGTCAACATTTTAGTGACTTGTAAGACGAGTGTTTTAGATAAAGTTCAGCCTAGTAATGGCAGAGAAAATGTATTTCAGCATTAAAATATTTTGGAAATTGTACGCAGGAGTAACCTACGTTGTTCAGGCATTTTCATGGACAACTAATGTAATTGATGCAGTAGAAAAGTAACGGCAGAGCTCCTGCATGTGGAGTATATGTTCTGAACACACGGCGGGTTTTCCAGTTTCGTACTGTAGGCATATAAAATTTGGGATTGCTGACCTAAAGGTGAAAAAGACATATTTACATGTAGTGTAAATGAGGTTTTTCGACTACAAAACACCGAATGCTCATAGTGAATCTGAAATTTGTGAAGTTTGTTTTTGTATGTAGCCAGGTTAAAATAAACATATAGTTTTTCTTACATGTTGCATGAAAATTTTTACCGTGAAGTAAAAAACAAAATCTAAGTAAAAAAAAAGTAATAAATAGTTCAATAGTCTCAGTCTAAAATATGACAACTTCAAAGATATAGAACTAATATCTAATTTGACAGTTGAGATGCACATGCAGAGTTAGTTTATTACCTTACTAATAAACACAAAAATAAATAGCCTACATAAAATGAGCAGCATAAATTCTGTGAAAACCAATTAGGATTGGCTCCTAGTGATGTTAATGTTTCCTTAGCATTCCTTTACAGGATTTCCACAAAGTGATATGGCACAAAGATTGCACTGTGCGAAGAACTGTGAAGAACATAATAACATGCACACAGAGAATTCTCTCAGTAGTGGCGACACTTTATTGCTTAATATAGCAGAGCACTGGACTGGGACCAGGTGCAGATGAAATTGTTTGCGTGCTACGAAAGAGCTCGTGCTATACCGGTGCGACAGCGCTCGCGTCTCATTGACATCATTCGCATCATCCCGCTGATGCGCGTCGCGGGATGGATGGAGAGCACGGTCTCATCGCGACATTCCGCAGAATAAAACAGACCAACGAGGCACTTCAAGCCGTTTCATCTGAACACAGCGAGCAGACGTTAGTCTTGTGAAGTCTTACACTTTTTTTTACCACGATGTTCGGTTCTTAAACAGCAGTTGATTATGCGTTTTGTTTGGTGACTTACACTTTCTTCAGAACTTTGTGAGAGAGCAGGATTCATGTGAAGACTCGAATGCCACACTTTTGCGCATCTTTTTTACCATATCAACATGTGGAATGGGTTTTCTGGGCTGGATCCCACACGAACGTCCTGGAGGAAGACCTGGAGAGCAGATCATGATTCACACTAACTGCATGAAGAATGTCCGTGTGTTAAAATGAATGATAAACCCAACAAATGGATTTTCATCCCAATTTTAGCCATTCTTTTTGTCATGATTGGGTACCAGTATATTTGTCCGGCAGGCGGTCAGGCTTTTCATTTTAGGACAGGAGACAAACTCGTTAGGATCGGTCCCCCGTCCACTCCAGACCCGACTACCGATGACCCGGAGGAAGACATCCCAACTAAATGCGCGTCCAAATTCAACTTCACGGAGCGCGATCTGACACGCGACGTCGATTTCAACATCAAGGGGGATGATGTGATTGTGTTTTTGCACATTCAGAAGACAGGCGGGACCACCTTTGGCAGGCACCTGGTCAGGAATATTCGCTTGGAGCAGCCGTGCGACTGCAAAGCGGGACAGAAGAAATGCACGTGCCACCGGCCCGGTAAGCAGGAGTCCTGGCTCTTCTCGAGGTTCTCCACGGGCTGGAGTTGCGGTCTGCACGCGGACTGGACGGAACTGACCAACTGCGTGCCTGTGATAATGGACAAAAGGCAGTCTCCAAAGCGCAAGAGGTAACGCGCCTCCCTCTCTCTCATAAACTAATTCGGAGAATTCATTTGCCGCTCTGTTGCCTCTAATGAAGGTAATGACGAAGTGTAAAATGTAGTCTGAGGGTGTTTTCACACATGAGTCCACTCAGACCACTTTGAGTAGACCAAAATGGCTTTCACACTCTTAGAAAAGTGGGCTTAGATCTCATTAATAAGAATAAAAGGTAGCCTACTACAACAGCAACTACTAAGCCACTAATTTATATTTACAAATTACTGCAAATTGTGACGTATAAACTATTTTTACGTAGATATTGCTTATACCTTTTAAAAAAGAAGTGGCATTATATTTTATATTTGTATATTTTATTTAATTATATTATATAATTATATTATTATTATATTTAATTATATTATATAATTATATTATTATTATATTATATTTAATTGACATTTTGAAGAAATAAAGGGATAGTATTTTTGTATTATTGTAAACCGTAAAATTTTTTTTTAGAAACTTAGAAAATAGTTTTTACAGTGTAGGCTATTATCAAGTTGTTTACCACAACTTTAAGCCTTTATGCAATGTAGTGATAATATTTTGGTTGTACCCAGACCTCTTTAAGTAGCCTAGTCCAAAACCATGAAACCAGTTCTGTTTACATTCACAAGGTCCCTGGGTTTAAAAGTAACCAGGTTTTTTTTGTCCATCTATAAAAAAGTATTATTTTATTACCATAAAATCACCTTGCTTTGGAAATATACAATTATTATTGTTTGTGACTGTTATTGTGAAATAGTTTTGTGTTCACAATGCACTCAGACCTCCTTCAAAAGGTCCAGTTTTATTCAGTGGGGTGCTGAAGCAAAGTATTTAAAGAATAAGAAATTATTCGACAAAAGCCAATCAGTCAATGCAGTGTCTCTGTGCAATCCAAGTCCAATTTCCCATTTTATGTCCTCTGCAATGTTTCTTTCTCCGTTCAGAAGGTATTTTAGTCCGTCGTTAGGCTTCTCTACATGTAAAGATTAATCTACTTCACATATGATTTTAAAAAGTTATATTTACCCTGTCAGAAAAGACAGTATAATTGGGGGGTTTCTTTGCCCGTGGCCTCTCTGTGTCACTCAGTGATATTATTAATGTGACAGTGATATTATTAACTTATCACCCAACATGCTTTATGGCAAACACATTAAAATGCACAACAAAGAGACAGCCAGTCAAAATGACTAAATGTCAAGCCTAAAATGCTATTTTCAACAGTATCTGTGATCACAGCTCTCTTACTCAGATTCTACATTGCTGTTTAAATGACTGAGAGCCTGGGCTGTAATGAACTTTAAATGAGGTATCATAAAGCCGAGCCGAGCCGTCGAGCATTTCCATCTATAAACCTGACAGTGCCAGTCTGGACAAGCAAGCCATTAAAAAGTTATTTTAGTTGTTTACTAAGTATAATGATGGCTTAATATGGCAAAAATATGCAGACTTTCACTTTTATAAGTGCCTGCGAATAAAAGACATATGTGTTTTTAGTGCCTGTGAATGCTGTTCTCGTAAATAGCATATAAAATAGCTTTCTCGTCATCCTCGGCTACTTGCTGATCTAATGTTAGTCCATGAATTATGTTTGACACAACTGGCTGTACGTATCTGTACTGCTCTGTTATCATGAAAACTTCAACAGCAATCGCCCAAACAGTCGCCAAGCAAATGGATCAAAATAATTAGTTGCTTGGCCTACATGTATTGTGAATGAAAGAAAATGTTAATACCTAGTAACTTACTTTGAGGAACTGCTGTAAAAATGCATGTCGTCTGTAAGGAATTTTCAGAGAGGAGACATTTATTGGGTGAAGAGAAATTCACACTCATAACCCAAAACTGCAAGACCACAGTTGTATGATTCATCTTTGCAGAATCAGCCGACTCGTTCTAGAAGTTCACAGTCTGCATCCGTTAGAGAACCAATGCCCAAATGAAACATAAATCCATCTCTCGCTCTGTCCGTGCTTTCAAAATGCTGCTTCGCATTGCTTCTCTAAAGATACACCAGGAGACGCAAATAAATCTCTTCTGACAACAGGCGCTTTTGCTCTCTGAACCGCATGTGCTAAGTGGTGTCTGTATGAAAATTTCATCCTGATACCCAGCTCTGTTTATTTCGGTTAAGATGGATCACTCTGTGTGTGGTGGAGGCCTTTCACGGACATACAATCCTAATTTTTCCCTGTGTTTAAAGGCCACTTGAAATTTTCAGCACTCACACTATTCCATAATCTAATAATCCAGATTAGTGCAGTAGTGCAAAAGCATCGTGCAGGGTTTTTTTTTTGTTAACATGCAGTAGTTCTTGCTGATGGTGGGCTGGTAATGTGGCAGGAAAGTTTCTCAGGCATAGTGTGGCCTTTATAGCCTGGCACGAACAGTGCGAGCACATTGCAGGACCTGGAAAGGTCAGCCATGTCAGAGCAGATCAACAGACACTGTTAGAGTCGATGAGAAGGGAGAGTTGAGGTGATCTCTTCAGGGAGGCTTCTCTTCTTGTGTCTCTTATTCTGGGTTGTTTGTCTTCTTCTACGGTCATGAATTCCTCTTGCAGGTCAAAACTGTCAAAACAAAGCAACAGTTAGAGAATCTGAGGAGGTTTAAAAATACACAGACCACTTTTCATTTTTAAACGCATTGCTGGACTTATTGTACATGATGCATTAGTGCAAGTTGTTATAAATAATATGTAATGCCTACTTTTCAAGAGCCAGTCAATTCTTCATGAATAATCTATGGTCCAGTCAAGATTGTTTCAAAGCAGCTTTGCAGTAATAAACAGGAAAATAACAGAATCGGTTATGGAGACAATTCAAATTCTGCTGTGAATTTGCTGCTAAAATGTTTATGTACTGTATGTGGTCTTGGCAGAATAGATCTGCTACCGCTGCTGGTTATTGCTGAGTTGCAAATTATTGCTGTTGCTGCGAGCAAGTACAGGAACTTGCTACTGCCAGTGCATATGGCGATATGATGCTGTGAGTATTTAAGACACACTGCTGCTGTGCTTATAGCATATAAAATAACCTGTTGCAGATCTATACAGGTCAAACTGGGGAAGGTGAATGGTTTTCGTGGAACTCTGAAAGCACGCTGCAAAGTGCTCCAGTGAATGATAACGAGCCAATGAAAGCCAGCAAGCTAATTGGTTGTGTATAAGCAACATGATCTAATCAGCTTGTGCCAAGTAGTTTCATGACTGATCTATACATTTCATTTAAATGAGTTCAACTCATCTAGAGAAGGCATCAATGTCATCTCGAATCCATATAATGTTGATTCAATTCAGTTTAAAAACAATGCTGCAATGCTGCAAGATGTCATTTAATTATAAAGACAAATGGAAAAAAAATACTTTTCAGAGGGCAAATGTCATCATCCAGCTTAACTAAGTTCACTTTTTCATCCGATGATGTTAGTGCCATCAAGTCAAAAACATTAATAATTATTAGGTTTTGTTTATAACCCAACTATGGAAGCCAGAAACCTTGGTAGAAACCAGGCTCAGTGAGGGGACCAGTTCTTCTCTGGCCTAAATGAATTCACATGGTGTGATATAGTTTGAGATATGTCACATTGGTATTAGGTGGAAAAGTAATAGTTCTGGTTTGGCGAGAAAGTTGAAACATGAAGACAGAGCTGCTATTTTTAGTCCAGCCAGTTTATCATTGTGATTGTTAAAGTCTGCAGTGTGGTCCTCGCTGATCGTGACATGGTATGTAGCCGGTCATAAGGATCTGAGGATGTGTGCCGAGGCCTCGTCTGATCAAGTCCCATCCAATTTTCTCCACTTTAAATATTTTATTTCACGCAGAAATACGACCTATTGCATAAGTAAAATGGGTTTTGTAAAGCATTTCAGTTGTTTTTAATTAAAGATTGTAATCTTGTGATTTCTGACCAACAACCATATAACAGCACAATTAAAATGAATTTCAGACCCGAGAGGGTTTTATTTGGACGCTGTCATCACGTATTGTATACCCATAGGCTTCACATTAATTTAAATTATGTTGTTCAGATGATAAAACCCTCTGATCTGGAAAAACCCCTGACTCGTTCTTTTCACCTTCCTTTCTCCTTCTTTCATAGTTCTGCCTCTCTTCAGGACCTCTCTGTGCCTGTTTTTATTTTAGCACTAATTAAATTTGCCAAGTCCCCTGGCATTTTAACCAAATGGAGTTTCTGGGCAGTCACAAATGTGCAATCTGCTGAAATGAGATGCAATTAACTAAGCCAACTGCACACAGGTTCTGAGATTAAAGGCACTGCAAATGATCTGCACATGTTTACAGAAACAGTCTCTTAGTTTGCAGTTAAAAAACAACAACAAAAAAAACACTAAGACATCTATAGTCCATAATTAGGAACACAAAAGCATTAAAACGGTGTTCTGTTTTTCTGATTTCATAGTGCTTACTAGAATAAAGGTCAAAACTCATTTTACAAAGTTTCAGTGCATATTATGGAGAGAAAGAGTCTAATTTGCCTTTTTACGATTCCTTAAGATCTTTAGATATGATATGACTTTAGCCACTCCCTCACTGTATTGTTATTTTTGTCTGTTTTATTGTTCAGCAGGCAAAGCCATAATTCCTATTCATTTTAAAAATGAACAGTGCATCATTAGTGTCTAAAACAGAATTTAGAACAATTTTCTTAGTTTTTAGTGAGATGGAATTGAACTGGCTTTCCTTTTTTTGGAAATAATTAAATATGACGAGAAATACATAAACACAATACATTTCATTCAATGCCAACATCCAATGTTTCCCAATCACAGTTCCCACCTCAATTCAAATTCTGTAGTCGAACTAGGATTTCAATAGTATTCTCAATTCAAGTTTTGAAAGGCACACTTCGACTGTCCGTGGCAAGAGTTAAAGGAACACTCCACTTTTTTTGGAAGTAGACTCATTCTCCAACATAATCAATAAGTTGAGTTTTACTGTTTTGGAATCAATTTAGCTGATATCCGAGTCTGGCCTGGAGTTCCAGAGATCGGCTGAATACATTCCAAAATGGTGAAACTCAATTTATTAACTTTGGGATAGTTGGAGAATGAGCCTACTTCCAAAAAAGGTGCTTTAAAAAATAAAGTGCATACTTAGACATGGGGTTTGATACAATAGGTACAAATCTAGAGAAAAAAAAAGTATTTTTACTATGCCCTCTGCATATGGTGAAAGTCACATTAAGTTTTCATGGCTTCTGTGGTTAGGATTTTCACACTAATGTAATGAGACCTAGAAAAATCTCCTATTGTTCTTATGGAGGCCAAATAGTCGGTGCCCCCGAACAGTCGAGGTCCTCCGTTCCCCCTCAACAATTAGAGTACAAATAGATTCACAAGCTCCTCATTTCCCAGACAATCACAGTAATGAGTAACCTGCAGCTGCACTAATGGGCCATTATTACTCACACGGAGAAAGTGATGACATCCTCTTGGCACAATAACACTCTTTGCATGATATTTTATTCATTATAGTCAACACAGAGACACACAATTACTGTCAGCATCTGCATGGGCACAGATCAATACTGAGACACCGTCACCCACCTTAAGCAAGGAAGCAAAGCGCTTTTTCTTGTCACCTTTTAAATTCTTCTTCCTGTTCCTCCTTGTATGTGCCACACATCGCTGCGCTTGTTAGATGGCTGCTGTTGTCATGTTCAGATCCTTTCTGCTAGATCTGTCAGCTCTAGCAGGTTCTCTGTGAGCATGCATGGGAACTAAATTTGTTGGATTTACAGCCTGGAGGGACCTGCTCGAGTCCTGTGCATCCTCATTGGTGTGGGATGTTTATTAGGTGCAGGGCTGAGCATGCCCTTGTGGGTTAGACACAGCGGGGTCTTGAGATTGCTTTCACGTGTCATTAATCCAGGTCACCATATTCTCTGGAGCAAAAGCTGTAATCCAGTTGCTGTGATAATTATGTGCAAACAGGAAAGGGAAAGTTGGTGCATCTTTTGAGTCGACTGCTTCTGTTTGAGCTAGAGTCTATGATATGAGCAAAAAAAGACCTTTGAAAAACAATTTGATGTTTGAAGCAGCATTTTGTTACAATCCTTTTCCTACGTTTGGGAAAAAACACAGTAGACTATGCCATATACGTCAAAAATCCTAGAATTTAGACCAACAGCACGACTCCATAACAAGGAGGTTAAAATAGAGCACGTATTTTGGATACCTCCGAATCTATTTGTGCATTTAATTACATTTTAAATCATGTCAAAATGCATGTCTCTACAAGTATAATTGTAAACATAGTTGTTTATGAATTAGGTGAAAGTGAACAATTGAGAAAGTAAATATATGTGTAACAGTAGCTCACAGCAGTTTGTTTCTGTTGCTTTCTGTGTCATGATGTTAGCTATAACACATATGTATTAGATTTAATGTACAGTATATAGTGAAGACTGTACAGTGTTATTTCACATTTGATTATTCAATTTCTGTACCTGAATACTGTTAGACCTCAAAAATATAAATCACTGTTTATTTCATTTGTATCTTTGGAGTATTATATTTATCTATGCTTGTATGCTTTGTTCATTTTCTATGCAGTGTAGCCTACTACATACTACATTTTACTGTACTGCATGCTTGTGTTATGCACTATTCTGTCATACCTGTCATTTCATACCTAAGGTAATTGACTAAAATGGGTTTAATTGTTCAGTTAATTTGCTTTCTTTAAACAAACCATATTTGTTCCCAAACATTTTGCTACCTCCCAAGTCAGAGCTGACAACCATCCTCAGGACAGGAAGAGTAGCTGCATCTTCTCATGTTGATGAAAATCTGTATAAATCTTGAGAGGTTGAGGCGTGCACTGTGAAGGCTACTCAGTGTAATGAGACAGGTCTTGCCAGAGCAGACGCTCAGCTCTTTTGACACTGCTGTCAGAAAATGCTGCTATAGCATGTATGACTCTCCAATAGTCTAAACTGATTCTCTTATTGGATGCAGTTGTAGCTTTGGCCTGGACTAATAGCTGATGTCTGAAGAGAATATAGAAAATAAAGCTAAAGGTGGTCTTTATATGCAGTCTTTATCTGTAGTTGTTTACAGTACAAGATTACACGTGTGTTCAGCACAACTATAGGCCTACATCTCTGGCAAAGACAAACATGAGGGTGACAGGCGATATAGTTTTAATGGACTGGGGGTAAATATTCACTTCACTTAGTGTCCTTTTTGTTCTGTGTGTTATAAAATATCCAGACTGAAAAACCACTCAGAACAAACAAAACGTAATCAAAGTGTCTGATTGAATCAGAGCGAATAGTTTTGCTTATCCATTAAACCAATGAACTCAAAAGAACTGATTCACTGAATTGGACAGTGTTAGTTTGTATACTAAACCTACCCGACCTCAAGAATATAAAAACAAAAAAGAAAAAGTATGCCAAAAAAAAAACTGCATATTATATGCACGGCAACAAATTTTGTATCATATGTACATAAAACCTGCATATTATATGCAATGCAAACTGTGTGTGTCATATATTTTATTTGGCTTACTATTCATATTTTCATTAGACCGGGAAGACTAAACAGCTGACAGAAAAACATGTGAAACCTGATGCGCTTGCCTAAATATGGTCTGTATCTTTATCTCCTCTTTCTGTATCTTCATCTATAGACCAAGACAATACAAGCTCAAGAGTTAATTTTAAAGGGGAAACAATTTAACTAAAATAAGTGTCTCTTTAAATGTATTGGCAAAAGTGGAAAGTTCTATAATTTTTTTGTTTAGATTGGGCCATATTTGTTAGATTGAGCCATGATTGGCTTCATAAAAATGAATGTTTAACTGTTTTCATAATTACCATAGCAGTTAAGTTGGAGAGATGAGATAAGTTGGAGTTTCATTACAGACCTTTTTCAGAATCAAGCTGAGCACAATGTAATGATGTTAAACATAGATATTCATTTGAAAACAGATGAGTCACACATAGAGGTGAGGCATGGTGGGAAACACAGTACTTCTGAACCCTTTGGAATATAGACTGTATATGAATATTTGTACTGCGGAGAACAGACTGCTTTTATACTGTGAGCTGTAATAACTGCTATTTGTTAGAAGAACTCAAATAATTACTGAGCTGCACTTCCCAGGTTGGTCATATGTATACAGCTCTGTAAAAATCTGTTTTGCTGTTTCTGCTACAGGTTAAAACTAGCAATTATTTTTGACATGTTCCTTGTGCATGATTTTTCTTTATTGCGCTTACAATGAAAACCTATGGGGCAAGAGATTTGACATTAAAATTCAAAGAAATTCAACATATTAAGTGCAAATTTTAATTTCTCTACAACCTTGATTTGTTGAACCTAAAAAGTTTAACTTTTAGTGGTGACTGCTATTTTAGGAAGACAAACTTCTGGTTTTGAGTTACCAGCATAATTCATGTGGGTGGATTTTTTTTCTGCGTGAACAGTCCCTTTTTAAGAATCCTTGTGGGTTAAAATAATTTCCTGTGTTAAAAAGCGCATTTTGAAGCCAGAAGATTTCACAGAGCTGTCTAGTTATTAGATTCCGAGTCTATTCTTGGGATCTACCAGAATTGCTTACAAGAGGCCCAAGTATTTGAAACAAGGTCTTGAGATATCTTTCTAGTAATAGAGCAGACATGGAAAAGAACCAGTATTTGTTCAGTGATGATTATGTTATAATACCGGAGGAAATATCTTTTATTCAAGCCGTGACACGATAATACGTCATTTTGCGTGGTAACCAAGTCTATACCAGTGAGTCTTATTTTTACCGTCTTTAATTTTGGAAGCAAGTCAGTGCAGTGCAAATTTAGTGTTGCAGATGTCAGTGTTGCTGCAAACAGGGATTTACTCCCTTTTCACCACTTTCCTGAAGCCCTATTTATTTGACAGATTGACAGATCAAACTGTGACAGGGAAAATGCCTGCTCAGAGGCTTTCTGTGTGTTATTTTTCAACCGTGATCAGTCAGGCCTGACCGAAGGTATCTGTACAAAGTAAGTCACTACAAGCATGATTCATCACCGCCACATGGTAAAATGTCATATTTCCTTATTTGGCGTGGCCCTGCTGACAGGTATATGAAGAGAAGAGTGGGCGGGTGATGGCAGGAAAGGGGCCAAAATAGAGTCACCTTCATAACACCTAATCTGATCAGCAGACCTCAGCTCCTCTGACAATTTTGCTGTCCCTTACAGGCTAAGGCTCAAAATACTGCAGCTAAAAAATATAAATACTTGTAAAATTGTTTAACTGTTTAGTTGAAAACCTCATTATACGTTTATATATATATATATATATATATATACACACAGTATATGAGTGTTAAATAGCCTATGCTGGAAAAAATGTTCATGAGATATTAATTTTGCCTCAAAGAAAAAATCACTAAAAAGCTACATATTTCAAAGTAGATTTATTTTGTTTTATAGGTGTTTGAGCACTGACAAAGTATTTTATACTGATACTACTACTAGTAATAGTAACTTGAATTTCAAGAAGCTGTTGGTCATGTGATCCCAACATGGCAACCTGCCTCATGCAGAATAAAACAGCTTTTTTAAGATAAGTGTGATTCCTCAAGCCACCTATTTCTGTGATATTTGTATGGTATGGGCATTTTATCATTTTTATAGAACGAATAGGAGAAAAAGCTTTGGTGAAACTCTCCATCTACTTTTCTTTTTTTTTCAGATGTGGTCTCCTTCTTTCTCTTTATCACATGTGGGAGCTCTGTCACTTAAATATGGGACCATCAGTGTTGTTCTAAAATGTCTTTGGTGTGTTTGGATATTTTCACGATGTGCCTTGAGTGGTTTTGAATGCAGAGAGCTAAGTGCTTGAGAAGGGGTATGATCTCAGTGAGCAGATTGCCATCCAGATTGCGTCTTTAATTTGCATGTTTATAAATAGGACACTCTATGTGACACAGCTTACATTTGCATGACCATTTGATATGTTTGCCTGAACTAAGCACAGCAATAAAATGCATCTGATTTGTGTCAGGAGTTTGATAGTGTGATCAAAAAAGTACACAAACTTTGATGTGCAGACTGCAGTTTCCTAATACTTGAGAAATCGAACATTTTAGGAAGCTAATTTCGATTTGCAATTTTGCTAATTTTTGTTACATCTGCAATCATGTGATGTATTACTCTGAAATGGTGTTTTATGCATTGCATGGGTCGCTCCCCTCTTGGGTGTTTACATCACATCTCAAGTTACTAATAATATTAATGGTACTACTAATCATTTTTACTTCAATGTTCACTTTAGATATGGCTTCAGCCAGTGTGTAATCCTTTTTTATCAAAACCTAAACATGAATGTACATCTAAAGAACATGAACCTGTAAATCCATTAATGTGATCCAGTGGTCCAGAAAGAATCAGTTTGAGTGGAAAAATTGAGTGGAAAGTCCAGTCAAGCAATCTCTGCTGGAGTGATAAAATGAACTCTGATGACCTATAAAGTTCCCACACCACAGAGCAAGGAACAAAAATAAAAACTACAGAGCACAAACAAAAGATAGCTAATGCGATATCCATTTTATTGTGTGCAGAGACTGAGGAAAACATAATAATGCAAAAGATAATAAATTAGCCTTTTAGTGATGTTGCAGTCGTTAATAGGCTTAATGGCTTAATTAAGCTTAATGCATCCAGGCCAGTAGGTGTCAGTGTAAAGTATAAAATGACTGGGATTAATTTAAGCCAAGAGAATATAAACAAATCATGGCTGCATTTGAAATTTCATGGTTTCTGAATACATCTTTTAAATATGTAGTTACCGTAATGAACTCTGGGACCGGTTGCATGAAAGGTTAAGACTAGTCTTAAA
>JAUMHR010000056.1:8124565-8135168 GCA_032361145.1 Enteromius fasciolatus
CTCATCATACCTCCCAGTGATTATTCCCGGGATAAACTGAGATGCCCCCAAGCTGGCTTCTTAAAACTGACTAAATACTTAAAAAGAGCCAAAAGAGAACGGCTCTTTGAAAGGAACGGATCGCAAAGATTCGGATCCCCTCAAAGAGCCATAAATCCCATCTCTAAAAAAGTCAACGCTGAATCATAGACATGATGATCGTTTTAAAAACGAGTCCCAAGTCTTTCATGTGGATGTCAAAATAAAATATATTTGCATATTTCCCCGCCCACTTGTTGATCATTTCTAGTTGGGTTTGAATAAAAATGTAAATTCATTCTTTGCCACTAGGTGCTGCTTTTGGAGCGTTAAAAGCTCACAAACACTGCTTTAAATTAAATTGAAAAAATGAATCGTTGAATGAATCGTTTGGGAGTTGTTAAACAAAAAAGTATAAATAAATGCATATTTAGAAAATGAATGTCTTTTGACCTTTTATGCATGTTAACCTGAGGTCCGTTCTTCGTACGTCGTTAATTCAGTTAGCTGGATTTGATTGTTGTGGATTTGTCCTGATCTTGGATTGTTTCGTTCTTCGATGCGCATCTCGAACTTGCTGTCATAGCAACAGGTCCATAAGCTTAAACCTGGCAGCGAGGTCACATCTGATTGGTTAAAGAGCACGACTGACGCGGACTGACTCACGTGGGAAAAGAATGTCTGTGTATGTCTAATAATAATCACTTTCTATTCCCCCGATTGCGTCTATATAATTTATATTTATATAAAGAGGTAATTTTCTCAAATCTGTCACATGGTCCCACTGCTGGCTCTGACATGAAAGATGACAAAAAGAGCAATAACTACAAATAAGATTTGAGATATAATATATAATATAATCTAATAAAAGCTGTTGCTCCGCTTGAGAAAGAAATTGAGCTCACGCTTTTGCCATTTCGTCAGCCAATCAAAGGGGTTGTGATCAGTGTTTCTATTATCGATACATATCACCTTTTAAACCAACGCACGAACGCGCATTAATCCTAGACAACTCAGTCTAGCCATGCTAATCATCAACAACACGATGATCTCATCTTAGATGTGTCATTCATCTCGGATGTATCAAAAAATATAAACTTTCACATCCAATAATAGGGGCACTTAAAGAGACAGATATATGTAGAACTTTGTGAAAGGTGTTGCAATTTTGAAATAATCTGCTGAACTTTTTGCTGTTATGTTTCTCTCAGGGAACATTATTTAACAAAGAGCATAAACTTAAGCATTGCAACAAGTAGACGGGACAGAGCACATAGGGAGGAACACACTTTAAATACATGACATAACGAGGGGAGAACTCAAGACATTTGGGGAACATGGAAACAAATGAACACAATGAACATATCAAGGACAGGAAACACCAAATAAGAGCAAAGGAAAACACGTGGGGAAACCAAAACAGAACACACAGAATATGTAACATTTGCAGGTTGAGTTTCCATACTGACCTCCAGAATTAATAGTGTACATTGTTCAGTCCCTTATGTCTGCAAGTAAAGCAGTATACAAATCCTGAATACTACAGAAAATATTATATTATTAAAGTTTATGACATTTCTTTTGGGCCTTTAAACCTGTATGGGGGACAAAATGGAGAGACACTTTTTTGTCTAACAACAAAACTTTTTCAACTACTTTAAATATATATATTTATATTATTGCAAATCACTTTTAGTTTAATTTCTGTTATTAGTCTCTCTTCCTATCCTCAGACAGCACTGAAAGATCATCCTTATCTGCAGGTTTATCTTCTAGTATGACTCTGGTCCAATGTAATTTCACACAGAATATCCCTGTACTGAGACAAAATGTCATATCTGATACCAATAATTAAGACGAAAGAACAGGAGACGGGGACAGTGACGAAATAAAGACGGCTGCCGAGCGGAGGCAAAGAGATAGAAGGGTGAGGGGGGTGGTTCAGATTTGTGTGAAATACAACCGATTCAGAAGCGTTATTAATCTAGCAACCTTTAGAGGAAAGGTCTGAGGTCCTGCGGGAGAACTGAATGGCTGTGAGACAGAGGAAGAAAACTGAATGAGGAAAGGGCAGAAGTCAATAGAGGTGCTGAGTGCATTCTCAGCCTCAATCATAATGCTGTCACTGTGAACTGTAAATACATCAGCTTCCCTGGGTGACTGAAGAGCCAAGAATCTTTACTGAAGTCATAATTACATGTGTCACATGCCTTTGTCCACAGAAAAATCTTTGCTCCTTTGCGGTTTGGAATGGATATTTTGTGAATGTGATAAATATTGTGAATATTTGTTGCCAGTACATATTTTCAAAGCAAATTTTTTTTTTATTTCAGCGTCAAATTTAAAAGCTTTTACAAAATGTACTTCAGATCAAATGAAATGACCAAGGTCAAGTGTTTGATTAACAAGGAAGTTGCTTTCTGACAATTTTGACAAATTAGTAGATGTACTGTATTATTAATTACAGCAATTCCTACTAAAATGTTTTTTCCCCTATTATGTTTTATGTTTCTTCTAAATGTATTATTATTATTATTATTATGTATTTTTCTGAATATTATTAGGGCAATTTTAAAAAGTATAGGTTTCCAAAGGTAGTACATGTACTAATGTCTGATTGTAATATGTACAACTTTGAATATGGTGTTCAAAAGTTTGGGATTTAGATTTTTAAATATTTTTTGAAAGGAGTTTCTTATGCTTACCAAGGATTATGAAGGATCATGTGACTCTGAAGACTGGCGTAATGACAGATGAAAATTCTGCTCTTCATCACAGAAATAAACTATATTAAATTGCATTACTATTTCAAAATATATTTTCACATAATGTTTTTTTCTAAATTTTTGATCAAATATAGCCTTGATGAGCATATGAGACTCATCAACAAACAAAACTAATCTAATTTAAAAAAAAAACATACTATATTAAATCTTACAATATCAACCAACAAATCAGTTATTGTCATAGCATAAATAAACAATCATTTAGGACAGACTCCTGAATTATTGAACTAAATCCACAGATATAATGGGCAGTCTGGCCATTCCACCTTGTGTACATTTATTTAATTAAGTCAACGAAAAAATTTTGAAGCTTCACTCTAAATAGCCCTATGGGTGTTTATTTGTATTCTTTGTGTTCTGGTATTCATACAGTATGTGCGTGAACTTTTCTACATCTGATATTGCAAGGTAAAATATGAAAAGGTGCACATCTGAGTTTGTGAGATGATTTTACTGCAGTTGAATCAAACTGCAGTATCACTTAGAAAAAGAAGCTTCAAGATACATAATGCCTCCTATAAGGAATACTAAAACAAATAGTTTTTTCCCCCTCTTTTTTAGCTGAAGCACAAAAGATTCTGGGCTTTTTCAAGAGCTTTTCAGCTATTCAGTAGGCATTTGCCAGGTTAAAAGAGAAAGCTAAACCTTCTGTTAGTAGCAAGAATATAGTTTGTCTACGTATATTTGGCTCATTGGAAGAATGTAATTGCATAGACAATAGCAGAGCGTGATTGTGTCACTGTGGCTAATTACAGGCTATCACAACCCACAGGTCTGAAACCGACACAGCTAGAGAACAGAGAGCTCTGTCTGGACTGTTTCAGATAGCATAATGCTATTAGAAAGAACCTTTTTGTTCCTGTTTGCTGCTGTGCCTTATTCAGTTGATTGCACATAGTATAGAAGAATTAGAGTTTGCTCAGAGGATGCCCTTTAATAACTTTTAACAGAGCTCTCTGTTATTTAATTACAATGTGTGAACAATCTTAGATGCCACAAAATGCTCCATTTGCTCTGTACTTAAAGGAATAGTTCACCGTAAAAGGGCTTTTTTTTTTAGGCCATCCAATATGAAGTTTTTTTCCTTTAATATAACAGCTTTAGAGAAGCATAGCATTACATCACTGGCTCACCAATGCATCCTCTGCAGTGCTGTTAGAACCCAACAGCTGATAAAAACACCACAATAATCCACAAGTAATCCATACGAGTGCATCAATTAACGTCTTCTGTAGTGAAGAGCTGTGCATTTGTAGGAAACAAATCCATCAAGATTTTTTTGACTGATGCATTTGTCAGGTGTTTGGACAAAGTTGGTATTCAAGTTAAATGCTAAATTAAAATCTCAACAAACTCAATTACAGCTCGGATTGCCCGAGGGTGAGTACATTTTTTATAAAATTTCCATTTTTGAATAAACTATACCTTTAATTTTAGTGCTGTATAGGAGACAATATATTAAATATGTAATTTTTCCACATTACATGAGAGTTTACACAAACATGTCAAGTATTAGCAGATCCTCAGAGGAGTACAAGAATCAGTCATTAATGCGCTGTGACATTTAATTTCTTTGGTCTCACCTGTTTTCACGCTTCCTGTAGTCACTGCTCTCTGTGAAATCTGTCGTGCTGAGCTGTGTTTGGCGTATCGCCTCTAGTCGTTGACAGCTGAGTGTTATTGAGACACATTGTTCCAGTCCACAATCGCTCTCCCTGGGTTTGAAGAGCTTCGCAGGGCTTCCGATTTCAGACGTTTGGTAAACCTCAAGTAATCTCTAAACACATTTGCCTCGGTCTACTTTAGATGAACGGCTGGGCTATTTTTGTTTGTTTGCAGCAAACTTTCCTTAAAGAAATAGTTCAGTCAAAACTGAACAGCCTCTTCGTACAGATTTGGAAGTACTTCTTTGAATACTTGGAAGGTGACTAATGATAACTGAATTTAACCTTCTTCTTGAAGTGGTGTGGTTAATTTGATAAAATATTGCAATTTTTCCATAATTGGGTGTTTATTGGTATGGTAATAAAAAAAATGTTCCCTTATCTGAACGTGTATAGGTAGAGACGTTTGTATTTTGTATGTTTTGTATAGGTACACAAGTAAGAATGATGTGAGTGTGTGTGTGTATATATATATATATATATATACATTTGTACTCAGCAAGAATGCAATGTTTCAAATAAGTACTAAACTTTCTATTGAGCAAAGAAACAAAAAAGCCCACTAAATTTGAGCTATATTAGCAATAAATATGTCACCAACCGGACCTCCGTGGCTCTCTTCAACCGTCATCAGCGGGAACCTTCCCCTGAGTATTAGGTTCCTACGCGGACCCTTTTTATCCGAACACCCGCTGACTTCTGCTGCGGGTGGCGCGCTTTTTTGCCAATATAAAAGTGCCTGATCTCTGAAGCAGACGCAAAGTTTTGTTCCAGTGACATTACCAAGTACTCTTCTTTTTGTGGATTATTTCGGACTGTCTTTTGGATATTTACTTGGACTGCCTATCGGACTTTGATTCTTGCCTGTTGCCCTGACCCACGCCTGGATTTATCGGACTCTGATTATTGCCTGCAGCCCCGATCTTCTGCTCTAATCTGGTAATGTCTTGCCTTGCCCTTATATTACTGTCTGTGGTGTTTGACCCTTGCTTGTTCGACTTTGATTGTGCAATAAACGGCTTGCTTATGGATTGTCTGAGGACTCTGTGTCACAGAAAACTTCGACACTCTGGAGCAACTCCGAAGGTCCAGGTATTTGACCAAAATAGACCAGAAAAGCGCCTATAATCTGATCCGTATTAAAGAGGGCGACGAGTGGAAGACCGCCTTTTCAACCACCACCGGGCACTACGAATACCGGGTGATGCCCTTCGGCCTAGCCAACAGTCCATCAATCTTCCAGGCCCTCATTAACGACATCTTCAGAGACATGTTGAATCACCGTGTAAACATTGACGACATCCTAATCTACTCCGAGGATTTCAGTTCACATGTTCAACAGGTCCGGTTCAACAGGTTGCCCAAGTTTGAGTTCCATCAAACACGTATCTCATTTCTCGGATACATTATTAGTACTGAGGGAGTAACCATGGACGAACAAAAGGTTAATGCTGTGCTCAACTGGCCCAAACCAAGAACCATCAAGGACCTCCAACATTTCCTCGGCTTCACCAACTTCTACCGGCGCTTCATCCGGAATTTCAGTTGACACACAAGGGACCCAGCACACTCCGATGGACACCAGCGAGTGAACAAGCCTTTCAGAATTTAAAGGAACGCTTCACCGACATCCTTCATTCCGACATCCAGACCCCGAGCAGGAATTCATAGTAGAGGTGGATGCATCGAACTCAGGTGTAGGGGTCGTCCTCTCACAATGTCATGGCAGTCCACCCAAGCTGTTTCCCTGCGCTTACTACTCATGTAAACTCACCTCAGCCGAGCAAAACTATAACGTGGGTGATAAAGAACTCCTTGCAATGAAATGTGCTCTAGAAGAGTGGCGACATTGGCTCGAGGGCTCCACTCCTGGTACTCACAGACCACCGAAACCTAGAGTACATCCAGTCCGCCAAGCGACTCAACTCCCGACTCAACTCCTGTTCTTCACACGGTTCGACTTCAAAATTACCTACCGTCTGAGTTCTAAGAACTGTAAGACAGACGCCCTGTCTCGACAGCATGAACCTCAAGCACCACCCACAGACCCAGAATCCATCATCCCCGCTTCCTTGATTGTCGCACCAGTACACTGGGACATCATGGACGAGATCACAGAGGCCCAGGCTGCAGAGCCCGCTCCACCTGAGTGCCCCCAGGACAAGGAGTACGTACCCGAGCCCCTACGTGGTCGAGTCATGCACTTGGTACACGATACCCCGAGAGCCGGACACCCAGGAATCCTAGCCACCACAGAGTTAGTGACTAACCACTTTTGGTGGCCGACGCTCACCACTGAGGTTCGTCCAGCAGTGCCAGGTCAGCCAAATCACCAAATCCACCCACCAGAGACCGGCAGGCTTGCTGCACCCTCTCCCAGTACCGCAGAGACCATGGTCCCACCTTGCCATGGACTTTGTTACCGACCTGCCAGCATCCAACAATTACACGACGATACTCACCGTCATTGACCGTTTCTCGAAGGCCTGTCGACTCATCCCTCTCACCAAACTATCCACTGCCTGGGAGACCGCGGAGATCATCATGGAGCAGGTCTTCCGCTTTTATGGTATTCCCGATGATATCGTTTCAGATCGAGGGCCCCAATTCACTTCACGCCTCTGGGACTCCTTTTGCAAGCAGAACGGGCAGGCTGAGAGGTTAAACCAGGAGCTCACCAGATTTCTATGGTCATATTGCTATCAGAACTAGCAGGATTGGAGTTGTTACCTCCTGTGGGCAGAATATACCCAAAACTCCCTCCGCAAGCCATCCACTGGCATGACTCCATTCCAGTGCGTGCTAGGCTTTCAACCCCCACTATTCCCCTGGTCAGGAAATCCCACCAACCTACCTGCACTAGATCACTGGCTTCGCCGTAGTGAGGAGACCTGGGACCAAGCTCATGTCCATCTACAACAGGCCATTCGAAGGTTCACTGTACAGGCCGACCGCCACTGACGCCAGAATCCCGCCTATACCCCTGGGCAATGGACATGGCTCTCCATCAGGAACCTCCGTCTGTGGCACCCCTGCAAGAAACTGAATCAGAGGTATGTGGGTCCTTTCAAAATCATTAAACAAATCACCCCATCATACAGAACCTCTCCTACTTTTCATGTATCCCTGCTGAAACCCGCTCATGCTCCGGGAGGAGAGAGGGACCAGGACGAGGTCGCGACCCCAGAGCTACCCACCCTAATCATAGACGGTGAGGAGGCCTATCTGGTCCACGAGATCCTGGACTCCCGGCGCCGGGGACGATTACTACAATACCTCATCGACTGGGAGGGTTACGGTCCCGAGGAGAGGTCTTGGGTCGATGCTCAGGACATTCTGAACTCCACACTCATCGCAGACTTCCACCGCCGTCTTGCCTTGACCTTATATTACTGTCTGTGGTGACCCTTGACCCTTGCTTGTTCGACTTTGATTGTGCAATAAACGGCTTGCTTATGGATCCACTGTCTGAGGAAATCAGCATGTTAGAAGCTGAGTAATAGCAGGTGATTCATTTATTTATTTATTACAATGTTTTTTTAATTTATAATAATTATTATTTAATAGTACTATATAATAATTTGGTAATAACAAATGCAGCTTTAGCAAACCTAAGAAACATAATAATAAAAAAGAATCCTTCCCAAACATAAACTTTTGGATAGTAGTATATTTTGTAGGATTTAGTTGTTGTCCATATGCTTTAACAATATATGCATTAATGATATATAGAATTAACATACAATATTTCTATAATCAAATTATTTGACATGTATTGTTTGACACTATATGACAACATAACAGTCTAATTGTAAGCAGCAACTATTAATATTTTTTTTTCTGCACACTAAATATGTTTTAGAAAGACAGTTTATCAAAATTGGAGGTCCTAGATATTAAAAAGTCTGAACCCCTGAATTCATTTCTTCCTGTTACTATAAGCCAAGAGAGAGAGGCAGTACATTCGAAGACATTTCCCAGTTATTCACTAACATTTTGTGGGCAGAAATGGGTGCTTCGTGGAACGGTTGTGGGCTATGACTCAAATACATATCATCGAGCAGAAAGAAATGAGCACAGCTCACCACAATTGCACCTGGGTGAGGTAAAGGGCCGAGCTGGAGCCATTTGAGGCTAATATACTGTGACACTGATGGTGCTCACCATGACCTTTTTGCAGTCAGCTTGTTCTGACACCACTTCCTGCATGTGTTTGTGTCCCTGGGACAGGCTAATGAGAGAGTATCTGCACTCCACCCACTCTGAAAGATGAGCCGGATACAGCTGCTGCCGGCAGGGTTCTAATCACACCCTACAGCCTGACACCCCTCTATATATATGTGTGTGTGTGTGTGTGTGCATTAAACCCTGTCAAGTCTCACCTCCCACACAACATCAGCAGAATGTAACGTAAGCTACTGATTTTCCACTGACACACGTACAAATATGAATGTCTCTTTTCTATTTATACTTCCTCACCGGAATCTTCATAGTTTCATTTATTTCCAGTTTATATACTGGTAAAAGTATACTGGAGTATATGTATATATAAGTTTCTCCACAGACTAAAGATTACTTTCTTTGCTTCCCTTCTGATACAATGACGGTCTGTCACCACCAGTACTCACAGACTTAAACTGTTTAAATGGGGTAACTCAGTGTTGGAATTGTTAGCGTTGTTAAAGGGTTAGTTCACCCAAAAAGAAAATTCTGTCATTAATTACTCACCCTCATGTTATTCCAAACCCATAAGATATTTGTTCATCTTCCGAACACAAATTAAGATATTTTTGATGATATCAGAGAGTCATCTGTCCCTCCATAGACAACAATTCAACTGAAATGATCCAGATCCAGAAACATGGTAAAAATACTAGTAAAATATCCATGTGACAACAGTGGATCAAATTCAGTTTTGTGACGCTGCAATAATACTTTTCTTTTGCGCAAAGAAAACCTTCCCTATGTAGCGTTCAATAGGTAACTATGAGTTCATCATTTAACATTTAAGCTTATAAAACCACTCTTATGGCAAATTTTAATGACTTTAATGTAAACTTTTGTCAGATCATTAAACAACACATTAATATATTGATTTTAAACCATACAGAGATGAAAATTACATAGTATATCTCTAAATCAATCCTTAATCGCCAGAAAACCGAAACTATCTTGTCAGAGGTGTACAGCCAAAGCCCTTGAAAGCTTCAGGAGTCAGAGAAGCGTTCTCTATCCCGGGCGTTTGTCCTCTCAGGGGGAACATCACAACCGCCTCATTCACTATACTTTCCAGCGGTCGCCACCTGCTTCAGTCTCAATCTCCATCAGACCATGACTGCGCCTGGTTTCTCTCTCTTCATTAACGCATCGGCCTGCTGCTAATAACACTGTGGTGGCATCTGTTCCCTCACGTGTTTTAAAATTTAAACGCAACCGATAACAGTTATGATTAATGTACAAGGGCTGACAATCTAATTGACTGTGAATGTAAATGTAGAATGTATCTTTGACTGTTCTTTACAGCACCAGAGGCAGCTTCTTTTAATAGATACTGAAACAGATAGACAAACTGAACAAATAAAAATTGATTATTGTTGCAGTGAGTCATTTCAAATAAAGAAATTGTTTGTTTTTATGATCTTTATTGAGAATCCATATGGACTTTTGGATTATCTTAAAGGAATTATTCACCCAATACAGGTTTGGAAGTACTTGAGGGTATGATGAATGATGACAGAATTTTCATTTTTGGGTAAACTATTCCTTAACCAATAGGCAAACAACATTACAGTGTGTATTGTAACCTTTAGTGTGTATTGTAACATGATTGCCAAAATGTATAGTATTATTTTACCTGGAAATACACACAAGTTATATATCAAACCCCACATGTGAAGTGCAGGGTAAAAAAAATAATATTGTGGCCATAAATTAAAAATGTATTTACGTGACTTTTTTGTGACCACATTTCATACATTTTTCCCTTTTTTTATTTCAATTGTGGCCCAGGGCTTAAAGTATTCCGGCACCGTGCCGGATCTCCGGTGTGTGGCCGTGAGGAAAAAAAATTATAATATTTTAGAGCCTGCGCATGCGGTTTAATATTTTCGAGCCAATTTATTTCAACCACCAATC
>JAUMHR010000056.1:8250930-8262251 GCA_032361145.1 Enteromius fasciolatus
CAGGCACACTCTGTCAGTTTAAATCTAGATTAAAGACACATCTCTTTACTCTGGCTTACACTTAACACACCAATACACACTTATTAATCAAATCCTGTAAAGGATTGTTAGACTGCATTAATTAGAATCAGCGGGAACACTCCCCTTAACACACAATGTACTCGTTAGATCGTAAAAAGAATGGCATCTACGCTAATATTAGTCTGTCTCTTTCTTATGATGTTTCTCAGTCCGTATCCAGATAAGATGGTGTATCAGCATAAAGAGATGATCTTAATCGGAGAACACCTGCATGAGCCCTGTTGACAGATCTCAGGAACCAAATGCACACAAACACACACACTATAAGTCCTTTGCACAATCTGACGTGCTTAATACTGATCTGGAAATTAGGTGCTGGTTGTCCGACCAGAGGAGAACTGGCCCCAACTAAGCCTGGTTGCTCCCAAGATTTTTTTTTCTCCATTCTCTCATGGATGGGGTTTTGGTTCCTTGCCACTGTCGCCTCTGGCTTGTTTAGTTGGGGACACCTGATTTCTAGTGATTATTGTTGTTTTGATTACAGAAACCATCTCTGTGTTTAATAAATAAATTATACATTCATTATACATTACCATCACTCATCAATCAATCAATCAATCAATTACTTTAATTATTTTCATATTGAAATGGAGCAAGCAGTAAACCTATAAACATCACATGACTTTTTAGCAGCTGCTGATCTGTTAGATGAATCAAGCTACTTAGAAGTTGTCTGTCATGCTGCTCTCTGATTTGTAACCAACATTTCCAGGAAAACCAGTCCTCCTGTAACGGCCCCATTGATCAAATTTACGCACTCCCTCTCTGGTCTTTTTGTGCCAGACCTCTCGGTGACCTAGATAGTCTGGCAGCACAACGGGCCCTTGATGAGTATAGGATGCACATGGAACTGAAGCACATGGAGAGTGGGAGGATCAGAGGTGAATAATCAGGAAAGGGCGAGGTGTTAAAAAAAACAGGAAGGCTGTTATTTGTGTTACAGTAGTTGATGATGTTGATGTTACGGAGCAGCCGTCATAAATATGTCTCAACTGTTTAAAGAGATGCATCTTGCATCTGGAATGCAGAGTAGACACCGGAAGTTTGTGAATATTAGATTAGATTGCTACATTGTAACATCTTTCTTAACATGCATGTCTATGTACTAATAGTTGCTGTCACTTTGATCTTGATTTTATCATCAGTGTGTTATGTGAATTAGCATTGTATTAGAGGTTTGTTCAAATCCCTGACACTAAGCATTAATCTTGGGATTTTGACAGGCATAATTAATGACTCATGAATCAAATCATATGGCATTAGGGCTGGGTATCGAGTTCGATACTTTTTAGGTACCGACCGAATTGCCTCGATACAACTGAGTATCAAAAAACGTCTCGTCGTTTGGTACCCAATTTCGATACCTAAAGGGGTTAATCTCATCAATGTCAGTAAGCCAATAAAACTGCAGCACTATCCAGTGTGTTTGACCAGAAGTGTGTAAAGCCTTATGTTATTTATATAATTCACACGACTGCACGTCATTTCTCTCTCTAAATTAAGTTGCGCTTTCTGTATCGTGCACGGCGCAGTTCCACCACACACACGAGTAACATCTCCAGAAATGCTCCGAGGGTTACTTCAAAAGCATTTCATGCATTTCAATTGAGTAAATCTATCGTCTCATCATGTACACACAGAACTATAAAGGTCTTCATGGCAAGCCTTTAAAATAAAAGCTTGGTTTGGACATGGCAGCACAAATACATTCATTGTTATTTCATGTTAACTAATCCACTTAAAGTTAATAGAAATACTCAAATAGAAAGGCTTTGAGGGACCTTGAAAAATTGAATATAACTCAAGGATATAGAAAGTATAGAAAGAAAGTCACATACACCTAGAATGCTTTGAAGGCGAGTAAAAGACTAATTTTTGTTTTTGGGTGAATAAACCCTTTTTGGTCAGATACTTTGTAGTACCAGTCTTTCCTTGGTATCAGAACACAGACGTCATAACTTGACTGTGTTTGCTGCCTGTTTCTGTGGTTGCCGTGTGTAGATGACTGACTGTCTTCAAAACACTCACAGGCTTCCTGCAGACCTCCGATCTCCGGACAAGCTGCCACACGTCTGCTTGCATTTCTGTCATACCACTCTCCTCTCCTGCTTTAAAGTTGGCATAAAATGTTCGTTCACCATATCTATTTTCAGCATGAATGTTTGCATTGATATGATCGTAAACAATTCATTATTGGGTGTATGATTTAAAAAGGAAACAAAATGATTCCACATTCTTCATAACGCCAGATTTATCATATCATGTAAACTGCTTGAACCCCAGCATTTTCTTAAAATTGCCTGCAAGATAATACTTAGCCTTTCTGCCTCTATTTAGGCAACAACTGAAGGATAGAAACAACATTTTGATAATCTGATGCGTCAATATGGAAGAAAAGAGTTGTCACTATTCCTGTTTCATTATGACTTTCATCATCACACAAATGTATTATAAATGCCAAAGTGCAATCTCACTTTCACTTTTGACCATTAGTATTGTAGACTTCTATTGATAATGACATTTAAGCAGCCATGAGGTCTGAGATTGCAATAAATCTCATCTCAGACACTTTAATTAGTGTGTAAATCTACACAAAAGTGCTGAGGGCAAGGGAAGGAAACACACAAGTCTCAAAGTCCCGGATCTTTGTTCATATCTACATCCTAAAAAAAACATTAAGAAGAATCAGAGCCTATATAAACACTTCCTGTTTTGGATATACCTAACATTTTCCCACAGTGTACCTTTTATACATTGTTTCCTTAGCTGCTGACATTGTTAGTGAGGGCTACTTATGGTTATGGTGTCTAATGCGGTGTTCAATCATGGGATTTTAGTGAAGGAAAAAACATTTAAAGACTATGTCTGTAAGATCTATTTGTTAAAGATCAGTTTTATCCTGATATGTTAAAAAAAAGTTAGTCTGTACTTTAGAGCTGAAGTAATTATACACTTTTTTGGGATCAATGAGATTTTTAATGTTTTTAAAGGTCCTCGTGTTGATCAAGGTTACATTGTAATAAAAAAACACTAACATTGTAAAATATTATTTTCACATTTATTTAGGTTTTTATTAGAATATAGTTTAAAATATCATTTATTAATGTGATGCTAACGTAAATTTTTATAAGCCATTAATCCAGTCTTTAGTGTCAACAAGCATTCTTTTATGCTGATTTATTATCACTATTGAAAACTATCATGCAACATTGATGTTGTTTTTCCGGAACCTGAGATACTTTTTGTCACTATACTTTGATGAATAAAACATTTAAAATAACAACATTTATTCAAAATACAAATATTTTCTAACTGTATTTTATGACTTTTTTTTTTTTAATCAATTTAACATGAAAAACAAACTTTTGAATGATTGTTAACATGAATAGGGAACTAGAAGGGATTTTTAAATTGCCTACAGTTTCTAGGTTTTGGCATTGTTTTCCTATTAACATGCTCTGTACAGTCCTTATACATTATATGTATGTGTCGATTATGTACAATGAGTGCATGCTGTTGTCCCAAACAATGTTTTAGTCATTACCTTCAGCAAATACGAAAACAATAAGAAAACAAAGCCTGTGCGTTTTACTCAATTTAGTAATCCGGGACATGTCCGGGAAAAAGAGGATATGTAGTCATCCAAAGCAAGACAAGAGTGTTACAAATAACATTACGGTGCAAATTTGGTTTGAATGGTTCAAATTGTTGTATATTATGCTGTATTTGCGCTCCGCTTACTGTATTTCCTCGCACACTTTGCAGCTCTGCAGAGGCGTTAGCCTGTCCGTTAACTCTCGACCGGCCTGTCATTCATTCTGCTGATGTGACTGTTGCCATATTTTGTTTGAGCAACACAGCGTGTATGTGCTTTGAACTGTCTGTCTGTGTTTCTCTGAAGGCATGCGTTCAGAATAAGCTGTCTTGGCATTTCCAAGAGCATTTAAAAGGGTAAAACAGGAAATAAACGAGCCGCTAAAAGCCTCAGTTCTGCTGTCAGGATACTGTAACGGATCTGACAACCAATAAAACCGGCCTATTACATCTGACTATTTCTAAGTGACGTGGCCTTTACTGGAAAGATGCTTCCTGTTTTATTTTGCTGCTGATGTCAGTTGCAAAGATGCATCTTTTTTTTGTGAGGTTTTACTTTTAATTTACAGCCTGATTTAGGTTCTTTATAATGTTACACCATTCTCTAGGTTACCTTTTTTATTATTCTGTATTAACTGGAAAACCATTTCAAATTTAATGTGATGATATCAGCATAGGCATATATTGTTTGAGGTCAGTATATTTACGAATGAGATGATTGTATTCAATATAATTGAGTGATTCAAATTAAAATATCTAATATTAAATAATAAACACAGAAGCTAATATTTTCTAATATGCAACTCTGTTTAAATGGTTAAAAATATTACAACAAAATATTCAGGTCTTACATGTTTATTTCTATGTGTGCATGCTCTACAGAAGCACGATCAAGGACAGATCCTTCTGGATGTTGTCTTCAAGCACCTGGAGCTGACCGAGAGAGACTATTTTGGGTTGCACCTGGCCGACGACTCCTCTGATAGCCCGGTGAGTTCAGAGGTCAAGCTCAAAGATGTGCCGGATTCATGAAGGTGTTGCTTGTAGCATTTGTGGCTTGAGTGTGTGAATGGCCAGTATTCCTGAAATAGGTTCACATTTAAGAAAATAGGACACACAATAGCTCAGCTCTAAAGATCCTGTGAAGCATCTCCCCCTTTTGTGAGGCCCAACACCACAAAAACACTGATGTATATTTTCTGAAAACATTAGAGTCACAAAAAATGACAATGAATTCAGATGAAAACACACACATTAGTAGATGTCTCCATGTATCAGCATTCGTTTTACTTCATCAGTCTACCAGTAGGCTTTTACCAATCGCTCGATCTGTGGTTGAGCAGACTTTGTGGTTCTATTGATTCAGCAGAAACTGGATCAAAGTTAAGTTGTTTTTTTTTTACTCCACAAACGCTCAGTTTGTCTCTTTGTGTTGTAACTGCAGATAAGTACATCTCCACCTCCCCACAGCAGAAAACACAAGCCTATTGAATTATTGAGTGGCATTAGGTTGTGTTGGACTGTTGCCATGTTATTAAGGTTTTTCTTCCTCTCTCTGTACCTCTGTCTCTCTTTTTCTTTCTCTCAATCAATAATTTATAGAGGTGGCTGGATCCAAATAAACCCATAAGGAAGCAATTAAAAAGTAAGTCATTTTATAAAAGGCACCAGCCTGGGCTGTTGTTTACCACCAGCCATTGATTATTCTTTCTCCTCCTTTGTATTTGTACATCTTTGTACTTACACAATGTTCTGATGAATTAAATGCTAGGGGGCTCTCCACATCATCTGAACTTCAGGGTGAAATTTTTTGTGAGCGACCCCAACAAACTTCAGGAAGAATACACACGGTGGGTGGATTTCAGCTTTATGACTTTAAAATTGTTTAAAAATGTGTGAACATTAAACAGTTTGAAGGGGAAGGGTGTTATAGTCATTTTTACTTTGATAAATATTTGTCATTAAATTCAGTCATCTATAAATCAATTTTTAATTTGGGCAGCTTTTAAGTCTACGCTGTAGCATTTAACGATACTTAGTCTCTTAGATACTTAGTCGATACAGTACTTAGTTATACACAAGTCTAATACACAACATTTAAAACAACATAAAAATTTTTTTTTTTAAATTTTGATGTCTTGGATTGTTTATTTCTTTTATACGTGTTTATTTAGCAGACTGTAATCTCTTGTTGTAATCCTCATTTTTAAGGAGGCTGTTAAAGAAGTGCTGTAATACCGACATCAAAAATAGCTTAGAGAAGTACAGGCTAGAACAGAGATGAGTAAAGCAGTGATTGACCTCCTGACTTGAATTGGCGGTGGTGATTCATAGTGAATCATAGTGATAATGTGGCATTATGTCTTGGTAGTGTTCTTGTAGCTCAAACTGTAGAGAATGTCACGAGCAATGCAAAGTTCATCCTGGGTTCATTACCCAGGAAAAGCATGAACTAATAAAATGTATGCAACGTAAGCCACTTTGAAAGAAAGCAACTGGCAAATGCGTGCAGCCAATGTCAAGGAGGGAAATGTGGTGGAAAAACAGCATAGTCATGTGTTTGAACTGCTTTTGGATGAAAGTATTTGCCGAAGACATACATGTAAATGTAAATCTTCATGCTGTAATCAAAGTAGATCACCTCACAACCATGTCTTGGCTTTGGTTTTGCTTGGTTAGAGGACAATGCAGTTCTATGTAATGTTAGTGAAGATCCTTCCCATACCGAGTCTGAAATTTTCATGTGGTATTTTTCATTTTTGTTATTTGTTTCACAAAGAAGTCTGATGCATATTAATTAACCCATTGTGCAATACAGTACTACATGGAGATTTCAAGCAGTGAGGAGGATATTGTTGTCATCTCACTTCTTAAAAAGAAAAAGAACGGAAATATCCTGAGATATTGAGAGGAAGGACAGTGCCCCCTCCTTATTAAGGAGCCGTGGGATTATCACTGGTGCTTCGAGGTTGAATTTGACAATCGCTATTCTGGATTTTGGATCCCTTTTGCATCTGGATTTTGCCGTTTCCTTGTACAGTGACTCTGAATTGTCAAAACTTCTCCCAAAATGCTTACTACAGATGCAAAAATGTTTTTACGGTGGATGAAAGTTGTATTGTATTGATTATTCAACATGTGAAAATGTCAGACTCTGAATGCAATGGCCTTTAAACTCTACTTTACTGCAGTACAGTATTGTACGGCATTTTATGTAGGGAGTTTGATTTTAATATTTATTATTTTTTTAAATATTTAAAAATTCACCGCATGAACAGTACACCAGAGTTATTTTTAATCTAGTGGCTCAGATTATTTGTCAAGTTTTTTTTTTTTTTCTCCTTTCCTTTTTATAGGTACCAGTATTTTCTACAGATTAAGCAGGACATACTCAGTGGAAGGTGAGCTGGATCATATGTGGCTGATCTGAACTGTAAATCTCTTCCTAAATCCAGTGTAAAAGTATTTAGATAAACGATATCTGTAACTATGTAGATTTGTCCATATTGTGATACCACTGCAGTTTATGCCTTCTGAATTGGCATGTGCTTACATGTTCTTCAATGGCTTCAACTTGAATACAGTCGTTTGGTTTGATCTCTAACATTTTACACTGTTCATTTAACATAATTTATATCCATCCCAGACTGCCCTGTCCGCACAATACTGCCGCACTCCTGGCTTCATACGCTGTTCAGTGTAAGTATGAGCCATTCGTTGAAAAGAACGGTTGTAGGATACATAACATAGAAGCCACAATCTAAATCAGTTTTTAATCAGTGGAACAGTACGTGACAGTCAATTACATGTGGTTTGCTTTAATTCTGGTTTGGTCGCACTAACTTAAATGTTACAATTCTAAATCTTTCTTAATGTTATGTTTGGTGTCGAACAAGAGGCGCCTGCAATTCTCTATTTCTTGAGTCAGAGGAACTGATAGCAATTTAGCATAGCAGCAGGATTATAATTAAAGTTGTTTTCCGCCGATGTAACGTCCCACGTTTCTTTCTGATATATTACGGTATCATGCAAACTCCAATCCAGTGCTGAGCTTCAAAACAAACCACCGAAGTACAACAGCACTAGCTCAGCACAGCACATTCCATCTGTGCACAACCTCAACACTTAACAAGCACTAGCTTGTAAAACAGGAGTAAATGCGAGCAAGAAATCTCTCTGAAGTACAACAGGCACTAACACAGCCCAGCACGTCTCAGTTAACCTAATAGTGCCCAATCGAGACGGAGCAGTGACATGGCATATCCCGGGTCCTCGGGGGTCCGCTTGCCAGATTGAGCTCAGCAATAATGACTCTTGACAGATTGCTGTAGTGAGCACATTTGCTCTGGTCTCTCCGGGGCTTTTAGCATGCAGTTTGGGCACTATATAGGTCAGAGGGGATTCTGTTGAGCCCTGTTGCCTAGGAAAGCGCTATCTATTGCAACCCATTTTGTTTGCTTTAGGGTTTACTGAAAAGCTGCCATTAGTGGCAGAATTGATGCTAAATGCTATATTTGAGGGTTTTAATTATTATTATTTTTTTTGGTCAAAGAATTTACTGAGCGCTTACGTGTGTTAGATATATTGTAATAGGTGTTTAATGATCGTAAACTCTTGAATAGCTTAAAGTATTAGTGTGTATTAGCTTTTTATTTTATTAATTATTTAATTAATGAGGATTTTCATAATGATATTTTAATGCTTGGCTTAAATTACACGGACAGCAACAAATAATGAAGACATTTTTAAAAAAGTAGTTTAAACGTGCAACCAGCTGAAATATACTCTTTGTATAATTCATGTTGTATTTTTGAAGAACATTAATATTATCTCAAAAAAATGTTTGATTTATTCACTTTAAAATACTCTTACGTGGTAAAGCTTCATATATAAAATATTAGTACATTCATACACTTTGAATTGACATGAATGCACACATTTGAATGATTATTTGTATTTATTTTTTCTAATCTAATATTTCTATACTGTATTATGCTATAATATGCTCATACATTGTATACTACAGTTTAATTGGAGCAGGTTAGAGTGTGTTAATGGTTTTAAAAGACATCTTATTACTCACAGATGCTGTGTTTATTTGAAAAATCAGTAATATCTATACATGTATATATTAAAATAAATATGTTTTTGGCAAACATACGTGTAGATAATACCTATGATGACAAAGCTGTATTTATGCAGATAATACTTCAGTCTTTAAAGTCACATAAACATTGTGAAATCATTTTAATATCCCGATTTGGTGCTCATTTATTTTTATTTTTTTAATAAATGCATGAAATAATGTATTAGTAAAAGTATCAGTTTCTTTAAAAAAAATCTTTTAGGCTTTAAAAAAAATAATAATAATAATTTGCATTAGATACATGCAGTTATTTGTAGGGTATTTTGCTCAGATTTTTTGGTCACATAATACTCCATGTAAATCACACACAAAGCAAGGGATTAAGAGATTTAGGCACCAATGTGTGTCCACCAGTATTAGGTGACATTGTCTGCATGTTGTACTGTCATGATTCAGGGCTGTTATTCGTAACGCTGGGCTTGTGTTGTGTGATTCAGCTGAGCTGGGTGATTACAGTGAAGCTGAGAATTTGCCAGGATACCTGTCTGAGTTCTGCTTCATCCCCAACCAGCCTCAGGGCTTTGAAAAAGAGGTCACCAAACATCACCAGCAGCACAGGTAAGAGTCACCGCTCTAAACTCGGCACTGCACTATTCTAATCAAAAATTTCTATTACTGTCAGAGATTTTGCCACAGTGAAGAAGTCTACTTGATTTCACATATGGCTTTATGAATATTCATGACAGCTCGCATGTGTTAGTTAACATACTCACGTGTGCTGTCTCAGCGCTCATGGCTCAGTACGCCCACTCTAGAGCTGTGCTGCGAACAGGAAGCTCATTGTCCTCCGTATCTTAGCCATACTAACAAATCGGAGGCTTCTCAAAGGCACCAATTTATGCAATTTACACAAGAGTTGTGTACACCCACTTACCTCAGCTTCACTGTCTTGTGATGTGAAACCGAAGCATATGTATGTATTTTGACTCTTTATTCTCCCTTTGTTATTTGGCCTGGGCACAGTGGATTTACTCCAGCACAGTCTGAATTCAATTACCTGAACACGGCACGAACGTTGGAGCTTTATGGAGTGGAACTGCACTATGCAAGGGTGAGTGAGTCAGAGCTGTTTCTCTGTGCATCCACACAAGCCTCTATGCAACAAATAATGATAATCAATAAAACAACAAAGCTTCTGTATGGCTTTAGAGAACTTAATCACCGTTCGTGTTGTCAGTGTGAAGTATAAAAAGTTTTGCAGAGCTTTTAAGTTATGTAGGCTTGGAACTGAACATGACAGATGATTTTTCATGTTGAGTTTTAATTTTTGGGTAGACTAACTCTTTAAACAGTATTACACAGCACAGTTATGCTAAATGATCCTCATTAATAATTTCTCTTTTCCTCTCTGTTCTTGCTTTCAGGATCAAAGCAACACAGAGATTTTCATAGGCGTGTTGTCGGCTGGCATTGCCATCTACAAGAACAGGGTACGAATCAACTACTTTCCATGGTAAGTGAACTTGCCTTATTTGTGTCATTTGTGTTCAACTTAAGTCATGAAGTGAAATTAATGTTTGAATGTAATGCATTGCTGTCAGCTTCAAGGTATTATTAAATGAAGACATCTGGCCTAAAATACAGATTTTGTTGTTTTAACCAGGTGTGTTTCAACCAGCTCCTTTTCATTTGTGTAAAATTATTTTATTCTTTATTATAATTATAATTATTATTGCTATTATTTTTTGTCTATAATAATCATTTGATTTATTTTGTATGCCTTGGTTTTAATATTGCTGTTACTTCTGAACTGATATTATTGACTAAATTATTTAAACTTATAAGTTAAAAACTTTTTTTTTAATATATGTATTTTACATACACTAAATTGCATTCTTAATGGGGTGGAAAACACCATGAAGGTTCTAAATGTTTAGGCATTTTCGTTTGCACTCATTTCAAATTGTCCAGAATGGTAAATCATCAAATGTAAATGTAAAAAGCGGCATCCAAATTCTTATCATGCAAAGCTTTATTCCCCATCCATCACCAGGCTGTTTTTCTGGCACTCAAGCCCAGCTGCTTCTGTAGCTGTAGTCCAAGCATCTCTCATTTGAAATACACGCGCAGATGCTTTCCAGGCAAACTATGTTTAGCCCAGAAGAGAAGAGGGCCTATTTGCCAACCAGGGCAAACTGTTGCAAACTGTTTTTTTTATTGATTTTTTTTTTTTATTGTTCACCCCTGCATTCACAAACACAAGTTATTGTTAAAATCAGATCATGCATATATTATAATATGCTGACAAAAACAGAAAAAAAGCTGGATGCCAATGAAGCATGTTCTCTATAGACAATTTGAGTTTGACCTACCTCTGTCACTGACTGTTTGTGAGGTGTACAGTGGTGTGCTGGGACTGTGTGACTGAATGTATCATAAGTGGTTGAGGCTGCTTCAGCACGTGTTTATTCAGACATTTGAGAGTGTGTGTGTTGTGTAGAATATATTTAGCTTCACTATGAGTCATATTTTAATAGGAGTGAAGCTTAGAGACACACAA
>JAUMHR010000056.1:8281294-8293694 GCA_032361145.1 Enteromius fasciolatus
CCGAAACCTTTATAATCTGCTTTATAATCTTCCATTTCAGTCTCTTATAGCTCCAATCATTGGAAGATTTACTTACGGTTGATATCCAGACCTATTTATGTGTATAAAATAAAGCAGGGATTTATTCCCATATATATCTCAAATTTTGCAATATCTAATGTTTTTGATGAATTTATGCTCTCTTATGCATTTTTTAGTTTCATCATCTTTTCATCTCCCTGCTGCCAAGTTTATTTGCAATACAGTTTGATGCTGTGATGTTACTCTCATTTGCATTCCAACTGTTTGGATTAAACACGAGTGATTTTAGTCCTGAGCCCTTTTGTATTTAAAAAATTATGGCTGTTGTTTTTTTGTAGTCACTAATACAATTATGTTTCCACTATATTATGCAGCACTATTTGCAACCTGGTTGATCACACACACACAAACACACACACACACACACACACACAAAGGGAAAGTCTAAGGATTCCATCCTAATAGGAACTGCATTCGGAAAGGAATTTTATTTTGTACAAAATCCTTTACATTATTCTATAAAAAGCCAAAAATCCCTGTAGGGATTCAGTTTATCCAGTTCATTCCCATTGGAATCCTTAAGGATTATCATAGAAAGCCAAACTAATGGGTTTTTTTGGACCTTACACAAACATGTGTGTCTCTCTCTTTTTTTTTTGAGGAAGTCTCACCTGTCACATAATTGATGTGATCGAGCTGTTGTTGACTAACAATGAGTCGAGGGGGGGGGGCTCCGTCACTGCGGCTCTGACCGCGAGCCAGCCTCTCATACTGATCAGCCGCTTTTCTTTAAGGCACTGGGGACGAAAGCTACACTGCCACTGTAGATCTCTGTAGGAGAATAAAACAATAGGAGGAACAGCAAGCTGCAGATATGAAAGAAAATGACAGTCAGACAATGGCTGCTCTGTTTAAAAGGCAATTGTTTTTCAGAGAGCTGCACATTAATACCATTGTATCAGAGGTAATGAAATGACTCATCATTGTTTCTCTTATTTTTGTTTCTTTCCTATTCAGACCTTTGCTAGCATCTAGAATGTTTAATCTGTTTCTGACTTTGTTGGAGAGTTTTTAAATTAAATGAATTGACTCATTACAGTGATCTAGATGTGATGTTCAATTTTAAAGAAATGTCCAGGGTTCAATTAAGTTATGCTTGATTTATGTCTTTTACAAAATGCAGGGCGAATCTAAATTAATTTCTGTGATTATCAGCTGCAGGCCACATTGTCTATTGAACCCGGAACATTCCATTAACCATTATGAACTACAGCATGATTAATGAGAAAGTTTCAGGGAAGCTGTTTACGAACACCATTATTACTGAGATGCATCAATGTGGCAAGGCCATTTTCCCCAATCTCCCCACTTTTAACACATTATGAACATAATTTTTTCTTTTGTGGTACTTAATGTAACCTGCAATATTATGTACTTTAGAGAAGTTATGCTTCTTATTGCGATGGACTACTGAATGATTCTTTTGGTTATTTAGATCATGTAACACAAACTACAGATACAGTCAAAACCTCATTATATTGTAGGGTTGTGGTTAAAAACAAATCCCAGGTAACCAGTCACATTATTCCTGTAGGAAAATAACAAATAGAAGTGGAAAATATTTTTTTCACATCAAATAAAACAAAATCAAAAGCAAAGTCAGAAAAAAACACATAATTCAAAGGAAAACTCCTAGAAATAGACAAGAGACGATTGTTGACGTACAGTAAGAGAGCTCTACAATTAGAACGCTGTTCTAATTTTTGATATTTCTATAAAAGTATTATTAGTGTTTTATTTTTTTTACTTCCTAACCCTCAGTTGTTTGTCTCTTGCAGTGGATCTGTCTGTCCTGGCAACGGCCTGCAGCAGTCACTATGGAAATGCCATTGAGGAGTTCTGCCTGGCCAAGTTCAAGCTGGACATGGAGGTTCTCGATCAGCGCCAGTGGTGCAGCTGGGAGGACACAGTTGAGTGAGTGATAAACATGCCACTTCTAGGCTTTATTATATCATTGGTCATTTTCTGACTAGCTGACACATCCTCCAAGGACATTAATTCATGTCAAAGTATTATTGTAGGAAACTGAATAAAGTGTTAACAATCCTAGAGGCACAGTGCAGGACATGTCTATATTTGAAAACATTTTACTTATCAAAGAATCCTTAATAATTTGTCACATTATCCACAAAAATATTAAGCAGCTCAACTGTTTTCAACTGGACTATGTGTATGTGATAGTGAAGACAGTAGTAAGGGTTACTGAAAATTCAGCTTTTTCATCACATGATTTAATTACATTTTAGGCTGTATTAAAATAGAAAACTGTTATTTTCACCTTTTATGAGCATAAAAAACCTGTTGCAAACACATTTCACATCATGCACACACATTGGTTCAGCACTCATTCAACAACTTTTGTTCAGTGCAATCCTACCTTGCCGCTGACACCACTGCGTGTTTATCTGAACACTTCATGACAAGGTCAGTGAAGAGCAGAGTGTTCTCAGTAAGAGAGATGACAGGGGTTCCCATATTATCACATACTTCAGAGGGATTTAGTGTGCCATGTGGCAGAGCTCCAGGCGAACACCGTTCCTGGGAATGCATCAATATATGCCCAGCTGTCTGTGTGACATAATGGAGGAGGTTATTCGTGGTGTCCCAGAAAACACATGATATGGAAGAACTTCCACATTTCCAGGTTAACAAGAGGAACTGCCGTGTCTTTACTGTTGTGTCCTTGACAACTGACCCTAAAAACTCTGCCACTCTGACGTTAGACTGAAACTGTTGCGCTCCGGTGCCGCATTCGAGAAAGATACAGTCGAGAAAAGTGACACTGGATGTCTAAGCTGTCGGATCAGGGCCAGCAAGGTCTGCCAGTCCCTGTCATCAACACTCCAGGCACTTTTTGTCCCATTCAGCCCGACTTGTTTCCTTTGTAGCTCCTGCCAAGGTGCAAAATGCTGACTGTGTTTTTACATGGCTTAAAGGTCAATGGTATAATCAGAACTTTTGTTACTAATGTTAACTTTAATGTTAACATTGTTAATGTTATCTTTTGTGCTCCACAGAAGACGGTCATACAGTTTTAGAAAGGAGTGTAAAAGATTCAATTAAGAGATTTGAAGTAATTTTTCTTTATATTAAAGTCATGCACTGAATGGAGGATTTAAAAGCACATTTAAAGCTTAATCATTTTTTTTTAAAGCACTTACTTTAATTACTGTGTTAAAATGTGTGTATTATTTTGCTGTTTAAAGCATTCATTGTCATGGTGACGAAGTTGTAAAATTAGACGCAGCTTCACACAGAAAAGATTATAAAGCATTTTTCACACAAAAACCGTGTCACATTGTTTATCTATTGAATATTTGAAGTGCTTCACTGTAACCCAGATTTTGGCTTTACTCAGCTGGAATGATTATCTGAGCAAAACGGTCTCTGCGTTTATTAACAAAATTGCTGCTGCGTTTGTTGTTAGTCAGATCAGAATCTCAGAAGGTTGCAAGCAAAAAGGATTGTGTTCAGGAGGACGATTGATTCCTGCGGGTGTTGTTAAACTGAGCTGTCATTTATGACACAAAATGATTATTCATATCGCTCGCTTGACTGAATATGTCAACTATATTAAAAGCCGATTCCCTTTAGACATCGAGTCATAGATCTGTGCATAATGGCTGGTAGTAATAAACAGTAATGACCTTGATCTCTGGTATTTTATTTCATGCTGTTTTAGCTTTTTTTCTGTAGTTCCCCGAACTAAATCGGAGCCTTACCGTCCTGGCTGGCTATGCTTTTCTGTCTTCATTTCTAAAAGATCAGGATGCGATTAAACCTCAATAACGAGATGAGAGTTGGCTGGCTTTATTTATTATATAAATACATTAATAACGATTGATGCCACACTGCTTTAAATCAATAGAAAAATGTATGCTATAAATTCATTACTAAAGTGAACAATATTACTTCCATTATTCGATGCAATATTTTTTTAACATTCCAGTTAGACTCCAGGGTCAATTTGTCAGCCTTCAGAGAGAGCCGTTTTGCTCAAAGCTTGGTATTTCATAGGTCTAGGGATCTCGTGGTGTTCTCAGATCTGGAAGCAGGTTCAAGTGCTCCGCGCACCTGTGAAACAGAACTCATTAAAGTATGTATGGCCCCTCGGCTCCCTCTGTGAGGTCATCCAGCTCCATTGCTCAATTATGCACAAAGCACTGTCTAGAGACAGCCACAGGTCTGAGATGAGGTCTGAGCAACACAGTAGAACAGCATGTGGCCTCCAGTGGGCCTCAGAATGGAGAGGTAAGACTTATCGAGCACTGAGGGCAGTCGAATGCAGGTAATGAAGGTTGTATACAAACGATCAGAGGAGGCCAGCACTCTTGTACTTCAGCAAATTGTCTCACCTGGGAAAGGGTGCATTAAACTGCTTCGGAGGGAACCGGCAATCTACAGACTAACCCTTTTGCCCTTCCAGGGGTCATTCCTGTGAGCGCTGGTATGCTCATTAAGCTTTTCGTAAAGCACAGCCTGGAGGTGAAAAATACTTGTAAAATATATACAGATTAACATGGCAGAGCTGCAATTATAGGCAGGTGTTTGTCTAAAACATAATTTCCACTCCCCTGAAAAAATCTGATAAAAGAACAGATGTTTTGCTGCAGATTTAACAAGATCCCAGCAGGTTTAATGAAGTCGGAACATTATAGTAAAGTGGACACATTAACTGGAGATCTTGTTGTGGTTTTAGGTTATCGCAGGACATGGCTTTAATAGAATAGTTGAAAATTCATGTTGAAAAAAATTCTTACCTTGATTTTGTTCCAAAAAAACGCATGTTTTGCAGATTTTTTTTTCTCCATACAATGACAGTGTACATTATGTACATCTAAAAAGTACATTAAAAACTGCTTCAAGTCTAAATATGCGCGTATACAAATGATTTTTGGGAATTATGACAAGTAGCTGAATGAAAAACTTAGTGACCATTATTGCTGTCTGTATCTAGTTAGCAAATAAAGTCATGACTTTGTGTTTTAATGCTTGGATAATCTACTAATTGTCACATGATTGCTCTCCTAAAGCTAATTCAGAAAGCATAGCTTCATAAATTTAAACTGAATGGTAACCAGCACGTTTACGATTACATTACTAATCTTTCAAAATTTGCCTGCCGTATGTAATCAGATTTGATTTAGGCTTCATACACCATTGCCATTTTATGAGGTTTTGATGTGGATCTGGATTGGTGTACTTATAGTCTGCTAATAAATGTTCTTTTTTTTATTGAGTTATGTAATAGATACTAATTAAAACTTCTATATCATTTCACAATATACTGAATTTAATTGAACAAATGAAAAGCCTAATTAAAAAGTAAAAGCAATGTTTCCAGAAACGTATAGTGGCTAATGCTGTGATAGAGAAGGATCATGTTTTCAGGCTAGAAAATATTAGGGCTTCTCCCCCTTGGCCTCTCCTGCAAGTGATTCCATGACGAACGTTATCCTCTTGAAGCCAGTAATACATCTGAGGTCCTGTTACTCAAGCTCAGGGGTTCTCACTCATTGTACCCATCATTTCGTTGTACACCATCTGGTGTTTGAGCAGTTCTGACTCTTTGGGCCCTCTGTGACCTGTTGCCCTGTTCCTGATGAGGGCGGGCAGCTCATATCACTTGAAAAGTGAAAAAGAAACTAAAGGTGAGGAGAGAAAGCAGACGTTTTGGCAACCGCAACTGAAATGTAGAGTTGCTGGTTCACAAACTGTCCCGGAGTTAAAAAGTAGGAACTGAATTCAGTGGTACAGAGAAACACAAAATGTCCTGCAATCTGTGCATTTGGGAGTGTTAGGATTTATACTGAATATGGCAGTACCGCTAAATCTTCATTCTGCCACTGAGATTTAACACAAAAACGTGTTACCCAACCGTATAAAATATTTTTTGTGCCTTTGTGGGAACTGAAAACTCGGGGCCACTTTTGTAATTCCAGCAAACCCTCATTTAAACCCTTCAGAATGCTCTATACTGTCGATAAAGCTTAACTTGTTTTGAAGCCAGATTCCTGCTGCTGCTCTCCATGCAGTCACAGGCTTTAGGTTCTGAACCAGAGGTCCATCTGTTCCCCGAGCATGCCCAATTCACATAATAGTCCAGGTGCTTGTGGGATAGTTTCCAGTAGCTCTGTGGAATGTGACCACACTTGAAAGCATTTAACCCCCCTGTCAGCCTTGATGACACTTAATGACTCTGAGAGAGTGAGAGAGAGAAAAAGAGCCAACGAGAGGGTGACATCTTATCGTACGTTTCAACAATTCACATCCCCTTTAGTATCCAGGGGACAGAGATCAATGCCTTTTGTAACTGCAGGAGACACACATGATCAATATTGTTGTTTTAAAGGACATTCTGCAATTATCTGCTGAAGAAAAAAAAAATCATCATGTTATAATCATTTTATTTCTTTCCAGTACAAATGTAGATCCTTAAAACAAGACTTTAAATCATGTAACTATATTAGCTATAAGGAATAGTTTACACAAAATGAAAATTCTGTCATTATTGATCTGTTCAAATCATATTCATTCTTCTCTGAAATACAAAATGTATTTTGGGAAAATGTTAACAGAACATTTGGGTTGTTTCTGTTTCTTATTTACTTCCATTGGATTATTTGTCAGTACAGTGGAAGTCAACGAGAACGCAAAATGTTTGGGTTTGCAACATTCTTCAAAAATATGTTCCAGATCTTTGAAACCACATTTTTGAGTTTGAAACAACATGAATGTGAATACATGATGACAGAATTTTGGGGTGGACTATCTATTCAATTAAATCTACTAAAACATGGTTAGTGCAAATAAATAACAATACAATTAATAATAGTATGAAAAACAACTGCTCCTTCTCCCTCCAAGTTCATTTTTCTGCACCACTGCCATTATTAGATAACTACATATCCCTTATTATTTCATGAAATATATACGTTTACTAGACCGAGGAAGGCAGTTACTTGTGCAGTGTATTATTTGAGCATGAGGTAACAATGTACTGCAGACTTTGCAAAGAGACTATTACCGAAAGCAATGATTGATCATGAAACGCCAGCGTGAACCCACTGCTGTGATCTCTGTTCTGTGATTGGGTATAGTGGCAGGAAACCCTCACATCCCACAGCCTGAGCAATGACAGTGTGCCGTAGTCATGGTCTCTGTGTGTTTATGTTTGTCCCTGACTAGTTATATTTAGTGGCGTTAAACCATTTTGAAATTCAATCTGCTGTCTTACAAGACTGAAAGCTCTGGAGCGACTTTCCCACCACATGGTCAATGGAGAAAAGCACCAGCCAGCAGTCATCCATTATAGACTCAAAGACTTCCTGAGTTTTATATGAAACTCTGTATGGTTACACTTATTTTAAGGTGTCCTAGTTCGAGTTATTCTGTATTTAGGAACTGAGTAATATTAACAGCATGTACCCAAGTTAGTTGCATATATTTGTGCATATTATTATGTAACTATTATGTAAAGATTTCCCATTTTCACAGTGCTGCCAAATAAAAAAAAATATCATAAAGTAAATGAGAATTTAGAGAATGTGTGACTGTCCCTCTTTTGAAGCCATTCCCCCTCAACTAACAATTTTATTTAAGTTATCATTTTGCCTAATTATACAAAAAGTGTAGCACCATTATAGCACATCTTCTGGTCTTTTGAAGATAGATTGTGTGAGGAACCAGACCTAAATTTAAGCTTTGATTCTGCTTCGACGTCTTTTGTATTCCACACAAGATAGATGCAAGGGTTTGGAGCGACATGAGAGTAATTGATGGCCTCAGTACAAAGCCATCATGTGTTGTCTCACATCTGCAGAGAGTGCATTTTAACCAGAACTGCTTCATCTTATCTGTATTCACTTGCTAATTGCATGATAATAGGTTTTGACAGGGCAAAAATGAAGCTCCCAGGGCTCCTTATGATTAAACATCCAAATTTAACTCCTTCACTAAATGACTTCCTCTCAAACTGATGCTACAGGCTGAATATTGCCACAGCTGTTTCTTTTCAAGCTGGTGATGATACGTTTGACATCTCTTCTTCATCACTCTGTGCATTCAGATATATAAACACAGAAACTTGATGAAATGCTTGTTTGTCTCCTCAGCAGAGCAGAGACCAAAAACTCATTTTCCACAAGTTGAGCACATCTTATCGTGGTTTGATGTGCTCTTAATGAATTAGCCAGCTGCTTTTGCAACCAAAATGGCTTTAGAATTACATGAATTTATTATAGGGTTACAATGGCATAGTGTTTCAAGCTATTACAGAGTAAAGACAATGTGTTGACTGGTGTGAAGAGATATTAGACTTCTGATTTACTCAGTCGTGTTCATCTAAAGTATGAGCATTAATAATAAAGCTTAGCAAACACCGATACAAATAAATAACATGCTATTTTCCATTATTAGCATGCTATTTAACTGTCCATTGTGGAGATACAGTTGGATGTCTATTTTAGTCTTTATTGTGAATGCTATAAATACACAGGCAGGGGTCAGTCCATTAACAGACTTTTAACACAACCTGGAGCTTCTCCTGAGCTTTAACTCCAGTAGAATATACTCAGCCCAACCATCATTACAATGTGCGTCACAACTGACTGGTACCCAGGCACACCAATACAAACACTAACATAAAAATAAATAAATAAATATATATGAATAATATATGAATTGTATAGTTATATATCGTCGTTATAAAAGTGCTGTACTTAAAAATAACAAATATAAAAAAAGAAATATAAATAGTACAGCTCGATGCTTAAATTTCAGTTTTTAAGTCAATCCTTTAAACCCCTCTCTTGATTTTTCAGTGTTTCCAGTCATTCTCCGCTTGTTTCTTATAATCATTCCCATTTCCTTTACCAAGCCCCCTTAGCCTCTGCAGCCCGGCTGTGTACACAGGGGTGACCTAGACACTCATATGTGTCACACATGCCTCTTTGGGAAGATGATACGTGCTTTTTTGCTCTGCCTGAGTGTTTGAGCTGCCATCCTGAGAACCATCTTTATCCCTCAGGTTGAAATGTGAGGGGAGGGGGCGTGCGGTCTGCTCCAGCCCCCAAAACGGGCCCGGAAGAAAACTCTTGATTAAAAGTCTGCGCTGGTTATGCCAGGCATCCCACGCTAGGCTGACTGGGCTTATAAATAGATGGCCCAGGGGAGGGGAATCAGGGTCTAACACTCACAAGGGCCTATTAAGAGCTCATCTGAACAACAGTCTCTCCTTGAGCTCCTTCAATAGAGAGGACATCATCTTCATCATTATTGGGGCAAGCTCATTCCAGCAGGGTTTCTTAATGGTCTCTAAGAGAATTATTTCAGCTTAATGGTCAGTGGTTTCAAGCACGCTCTTACACAAATATGCAGACATGCATTTTATGGCTGATTAGGAACAGCACAAGAGAGATTCGAGTGAACCTAAGCAAATCGTTAGCACATGTGAACTCAAAGTTTCCAAAGAACAGTCTTGAAACCATGCAGGTATTCACAATATCTCATTGTGCTTTTATATTTCAGCACATACAATGTAATTGTGTAAATTTTGCATCACCGGTGGCACCAAATAATAAGGTTAATAATAATAATAATAAGGTTTTCGCAAAGCTCCCTCCATTTCGGAAACGCCATGCCAAAAATTTGTTCTCGTTTAATTGTTCCAATATCTTCTCGCCTTCGTTTGTAAACATTAGCATTTTCTGGGATCATGGAGAGTGTAATCATGATCCATGATAACGAAATGCACAGTAAATAACTACCACTTCCAGATATTGTTTCATTGATGGGTGACAATGAACAAGCACGGTTCATTATTTAAATCTGGAATTTCTTTGAATTTACAAATCCTACAGAACTTTTGAGATAACGTAACTACACAGCTGCATGAAATATAAAATATCCAAAGACCACTCGCAGTGTTATACATCAAAAATCTTACATATTGTGGATAGAATTTAATAATTACACTGTCAAAAAAAAACATTGTAAGTTGGTTTGTAAAGGAGTTTTTGTTGCATTTCCACTGTTTTGACCGCTGAATCATTTAATTGTTTCACAGTTGCAAAAAGCACAGATTGTCCCATCTACTGGCCACTGCAGTAAGTTAAAAATTGGCATGTTGTTGCTGAAAAGAGCAACACTCTGTTTGTATTTCAATATCAAAAAGAAAAAATGCACATACTTCACATTTAAAGCACTTTCTCGCTACCCTGACTTTTTTGAAAACAGGAGTTCAACTTTAAAAATGTATAGCACCATCTTATGCAAACCACTGACATTGCTCTCCTGTTTGCTCTCCTGAAGGTCCTATGGAGAACTGACCAACTGCACGTTCCTGGTGGCTCTAAAGATGAACTGTTTCTGGCCCAACCGAATGGTGGACGAATTCTTCATCCGGGTGCACAGGCACTACTTCCATGACTGCTCAATGTCTGGACGGCTGCTTCATGATCCACCCAATCGGATCTTAGGGCCTTTTATCGTGGTGCCCATTCTGGTGACGCTACTCATGACTGCTCTAGTAGTGTGGAGGAGTAAACGCAGCGAGGGAATCGTATAATCAAGTACCTCCACACTGAACAATACAGAGGGAGATCTTTCCCAAACTGAAAACAAAAAGACAGACGCGTTTGTCATCAAGTGGTTGTAAATTCAAACACTTCTATTGAATGCTGTCACTGTTATCTGCACACAGATAACATACCAGTCATTTATACAAACAGAAACATTCAACACAGTTTTTTTTTTAGGTAGTTTTCAACTAAATATGCCAGCATTCTCTGTCAGTAAAACAGATCTCCGGTCTGGATGCAAGTAATTGTTGTGATGACGGATAAGTTTCACCTTGGACGGAGACACACCAAACTAAAGGGAGGACACTGTTATTGCCACAAGTTTGACTAACGTTTACCATCATGTGAACATTGGACTTACAAATCCATCAACCTCAATGCATTTCACACTCATAAATGTGCTTTGTGCCAAATGATGGCACTCATGATTAGTACACTTACGTTGATTTAAGAAAGAGGGTAAGAAAAGAAGAGTGCCAATAATATTCAAACTATCGATCCCCAAAATGAACTTCACCATCGGATATTGTAACACACTCAAAAAGCTGTAATAAATTCAAATGCTTTGCCTAAGATCTAAAGTGAATGTATCTTTTATAGACAAGTCAATCCCACGATGCATTGCTACATCAAAATGATTCAATATTTTGGAGAGATGTAATAAATAGCTACTTTTCAGTATTAAATGAATTAATTAAAAATTAATTTGACTATCGGACACAATGTGTGGTGTATATAGAGCAACAGACGTCAACAGCTCTGACAAAAGCAAGCTCAGTGCAGTGTGAACGGGGTACCCAGGGTACATCTGCCAAAGAGATTAGAAATCTACAGTATATACTGCAGATAACAGACAGTCAGGCAGCTCATCAGGTTCTGGATCAGAGCTGTAGTGTTTTGTACTAACAGTGGCTATCAGATACTATTAGAAGCACTGAACCAGAAAGAATCACTGCATATATTTGGTGTCTATCATCTCATGGGCTCTCTTCATAAGGTCATGTCAAGGGAAAATATTTTCTTTCTGTAGCGGAGACCAATCTACCGGCTAAGAAGCTTGCAGCCTTTGTTGTGGAATAATTCATGTATTAGCACTAAAAGGATGTTTTCATTCACATGGTTCTGCTAATTGTTTTTTTAAAGCTATATCTGTATCTCTGGAGCTCTGTAGCCACAGTGAGTGGTTTAAAAGCCTGCGGCGAACTGGACAGTGGCGCAGAGACAGCAGACTTTTCTAATGTTGTCAGCTGAATTTCAAGCATCTGATTTCTGTTGCTGTTATAATAAAGCCATTTGTCCTCGACTATTTTATTCCGTACGTTTCCTCTCATTAGGGTTTTGCTTTATAGCACATCATTCGCTGTCAGGAGAACGGTAGCAAAGGTAGGCATGTGGTCATGAGTCACCAGTAGTTTAGCTGTTAAATTACTGCAGGTCAGACAGAGCATGATCCATCAGTCTAGCGGTTACTGGACTAGTTTGATGTTATTCACATGATTTTGATGTCTCTGCGTTTTGTAGCAAGAAGAATGTTCATGTATTCATGTACTATGCTATTTTTTACCCTGATTTTGTAATGTTATAGAAAAAGAAGAAATTCTTGTAAATAACTGCCTGCATCACCAATGCACTGATGTGCTGTTATTTTATCATGCACATTTGAAAGCATTATGCTAGTAAACCTAAATCAGTACTCCATTAAAAGAGAAAAGACACAAAGGAAACAATGCAAATGCACT
>JAUMHR010000056.1:8293794-8305847 GCA_032361145.1 Enteromius fasciolatus
AAAGCATTATGCTAGTAAACCTAAATCAGTACTCCATTAAAAGAGAAAAGACACAAAGGAAACAATGCAAATGCACTGTGAGTCACTGTCATTCATTTTGTAATAAAGGTCTCAACAATACATGACAACTTATTCATGAAAATTCAAAACATTTCTAAAAATCACTAAACTCAACTTTCATATCAGCTTAGACTTAACTCAGACATGACAATAATAATAATTCAATAATTAGCCTTCAGGAATCTTGACAGAGCTTAATTGTGAAAGTACGCATTAGAGACTTGCAGGAAAAGAAATATGAGGAATTATGTTATTTAATCTCAGATTCCTATTTTTTATGTAAGATATTACATTAAGCTTTAGACATTTTTATGTATGAATTCTAACAAAAAACAACAACAACTAATGGACCTATAAGCAAGCCATATGCTTTTCCTCAGATAATGGATGTTCCTGCGCCATCAGTGCAAACTGTTAGGACACCACAGGCAACAATTTAGGGAAAAAGTGGAAATCCTTAAATCCTGCTATAATTTATAAATATGAAAGTTCTTCTGGGAGATTTAAGGTTGTGTCACTGACTACATGCCTCAACATCAACATTTATCTGGCTGGTGACAATCATAAAAACATTGGCAAGACATTACAAAAACAGGCTGCTGTGACATTATGAATGGTCATAACATTTGCTCAGCTATAACTAAACTTTATACGTTATATCAGGGAAAGTCTCTTTCTCTCTCTATATAGATATATATTATGTATGTGGAATCAATAAATGATTTCAGATGTGCTGATCCTGGCTTCGTATTCTTTATTGATTGTTTACGAAGTACAGAGTATTAAATAAATCTTATCCTGTATCACAAAATGCCATTCAATACATTATAACTGGATTCCCTTTTGCTGCTCATTAAAGTACCTTTTAATACGGACGCCACAAAGATTAATGGATCGCTAGTTGATGCATCAGCTATTTATCACTTTAATAACAGGCAATTAAAAATGTTGTCTAATCACCTTGAGGGAGAGGGAGGGGAATAATCACCTCAAATACGTGCATAGCTATGCTTAAAAGGACATTCCTGTCTGTTAGATGAAAGGGTAAATGGAATGACATAAAGAATATTCACAGACTCCACGCTAATGAGACAAACCCGTCATCCATCTCTGAAGCCGCACCGGAGCTAATAGTCATCATCACAAGGGAGTTATTTTCTGTTACACTCAAAGTGTTTCTGTAAGGAATGCACCAATTAGAGAAGCTGTATTCAAAGGAATAAGACGACACAGGAAATAAAACAGTTTTCATACTCAAACATTACAAACCACTTTAACATTGACAATACAATGTCAAATGAATCAATTATTTCTTGAAAGGTTAAGAGGTTAATTTCAGCACGTCTTATCTAGCTGATTGTCAAACAATTCTACAAAGCACTCCCCCAATCTGACATTGTTTAAACAAACCAATAACTCTACCAGACTCTACCGGTTGAACCATTCACCATTACCATTATCAGTACCACCATTATATTGTATCACCAAAGACGACATGGTCCAAGACAAATGACAGTAAAATCTTTAGTTGCTATATTCACTTATTGCCTTAGACTTATTATAAAGTTTTGTAGAAGCTGGCACGGTTGCTTCAGCAATTTTTCTCTCTCTCCTATTAGTGGTATCAGTGGTACACCATTTACAAAAAAAATTATCATCAAGCACCAATCAGTATATATATATATATATATATATATATACTGATTGGTGCTTGATATACACACATATACACACTGTAGCTATAAAATTTTTATATATAAATATATAGATACATTTCCCTTCGAAACAATTCAAATTATGCAGTATATTCAATGCTATCTCACAACCAATTCATACGTATTTTATAAGGTGGCTAATTTGTTTGAATTTCTACAACCACACTTGTATACTTTGTAGGAATTTACCACATCTAACCCTGCCCCTAAACTTAACTGTTACAGAAATCACACAAAGGAACAAGATTTGTTATACAGTACATGCTATACATAGAAGTTTACACAAAATACAAAAAAGGACACACATATTGACATACCAGACATTTAACTATCTTATGGAGCTAGAAGATAAGAAGTCCCTTTCATGTAAACTACGGTTAATAGCTGGCCTTTATTGGTGCAGTATAGCACAGATGGAAAGTGTTTGACCAATCGGAAGCCAGGACCCCAAACTAGCTGTTCTATATTATTTTTAAACTCTTAACAAAACTATGCAGACATTTCAGAAAAAAAAAAAGTAAAGACAAAGCCAGCATAAAAGGATATTCTCTGGTCCATTTTCACACAGAAGACAGCAAATAAATGATGCCATCACATTTCCATTCTTTTACAATGATTTCGATCACATTCAAGCTGCAGTCTCTAATCTTCTAAGACTAGCGCTCATTAGCTGCTTTCATCAGCACAATCTTTTATGAGCCATTTGCATTTATTATAAACTGTTTTTGTCTAAATCCATGTCTGACAGCGGGATATTCACTCATTTCGAAGTGGTAGCAATATCATATCCCAGCATGCCAGTGTCACCCTGTGAAGCTCTTTCAATAATGAGGTCGGGAAGCTGAAATGATGAGCAGTGAACTTTTCCATTTGCAAGGTGGAAGTAAATCATTTTTAGAGAGACTAGTGCCCTAGTTTGTCTTCTCTGGACCACTAATAAGAGGGTATAGGTGTCTGGCCTTTCACTAGGGGTCTTACTATCCAAGAATATTATTAATGACTGGATTCTCAGGTGGTCCGCATGAAAGAGCTGCCCCGGATCCATTAATCACGTCAGTATTTTCCGGAGTGAAAGCACTGCGATGTTATTCAGCATTATTCAGGTTACTTTTAAAATACTAAAGGAAACTAAAGAGAAAAGTATTGATGTGAATATGTTTTATAGAAACGTAAAACATTTGAGTAGGATGCTTTGCTTTGATAACAAGAGACCTCATTACATAACACACACTGTATACTACCTCCTCTGTAAAGGTTTCAATTCAGAAGGATATTATAGATAGAAGTTGGTTCTACTGCAGTTAGTAAATCTCTAATTATGACTGAAGGACCAGCCATTATGATCAAAGAGAAAGACAGATAGATCTATGATGTAATAGTAAGACCAATGTCCAACTTTCACTTTGATTTATTTAAAGACTGAATCTGAAATCAAATATCATTGTGCAGGTTGTAAACAACAAATATAAAAGATCACTGTATGGATTCAGCACTGAATGGCCGACTGGAAAATCCAGATAAACCCAGATTTAGCTTGTGTTTTGGGAATGATAGCTGGTAGAAATGGACTTTCTAGTAAAGAAATGCCCAGGACCAGTGACGGCTCACACCCACAGCATATAATCCCTATATTCCCTACTGTATCACATACGCATGAAATATAAAATATTGCCTGTTGTATGAACTATTATTTTCAAACTGAGTTTCTCAAATAGAAAAAAAAAAAGCTATTTCTAATTAGACGATAAAGCAGAATTTAAGTCCAAGACCAACCCTCCAGGATTGTCCAGGCACTATGTATGTCCAGTTCATGCCTGGAAGATCTTTTTGGTTATCATAGAGGCAGAAGAACATACATCCTAGCTGATTGATAAATATAACTTATGATCTCACAGTATTTGGTTTCCTGAAGTCTTTTCATATGTCAGTTTACAATAAGTCCTCCTGAAGATTTTTCAGGTATTCAACTCCTGTATTAATTCTGAAGAGCTCGGCTGAATCTCCAACCAATGTTCTGTCCCATTTTCCATGTTTAACTTGGCTACACAAAAAGGTGTTTGTTTGCATTGAAGTCAAATTGCTTCACAATGCCTCCCACGTGTAACGTAAGTGTGTGGGTTTGTTCACCGATGTAGAACGAGCTCATGCTACCAAGTGCTCTGAATGTGGGTGGTTTTCATGATTTAAAGCAAAGTACACAGACTCAAAGGCTCTTCATCGAGTCAATGCATGTGGAGGAAAACAAGGACACCTGAGTAATTCCCTTGAAAAGGACAAATATCCTCTGAAGCAGGAACCAAACAAAACAATTGCTGCTGTTTATATTCCACTTCAGTGGTGCAAAAATAGACATTTGTGTTGAGTGACCAGAATTTGGGATGCTCATTTTTATCCCATTTAGATAGTGTTACATTATTTTAGTCTTTACTCTTATAGATCAACAGTGTTTTGTGTTTTTAATCCACTTACTTGATTACTTATCCAGAAATGTTAGTATAATATCTCTCTGTATCATGTTATTATATGACCATGAAAATATACACTACTATTTGAAATAACTCTTTTCTATTTGAATATATTTTAAAATCTGATTTATTCTTGTTTTACAATTTATTCTTGTCACATGATCCTTTAAAATCATTCTAACATGCTGATTTATTATCAGTGTTGAAAATAGGAAGATTGTCTAACAATATACCCCACTGTTCAAAAGTTTGGGGTTAGCAAATTTTATTTTTGTATTTTTTTATTCAGAAAGAATTTGTTAAATTAATAAAAAGTGATAGCATGAATTTACATTGTAAGAAAATATATTTATTTTGAATAAATGCTGTTTTTTTTAACTTGTTATTCATCAAAGAATAAATAAAATAATCACAGGTTCAAAAGAAAAAACTAATTGTCAGCACAACTGATCCAACTTTGATAATTCTAATAATAAATCAGGATGTTTTCGGAAGGATCATGTGACACTTAAGACTGGAGTAACAGCTGAAGAAAATTCAGCTTTGCATCACAGGAATAAATTATATTTTAAAGTAGATATCATAATTTTATATTGTAATAACAGACTAAAACGGACTAAAATGTAAGTCTGAGCTGTTTAAACTTAAATAAAATTGTACTGATCCATCTTAAAATATGTCGGTGCCATTGTTTAATATATACACCCCATTAATGTTATAAAAAAAAAAAACTTTTTTAAATGTCCTAATTGAACTATGGCCTAATCCTGGCATAGTCCAAGCCCTGTCTGTGAAACCGGGCCTACAAGTCTTACTGATCGCAAACTTTTGAACAGTATTGTAGATAAATGGGCCGTGTGCACTTTGTATGGCAGACTTTAAGACTAAGACTAACTGTGCTGCTGATAAAGCACCACTCTGACAACCTGATTCTTTCTGAAGTAGCAAATAGAAATATGGTCTGACTATATTAAATCTCTACAGCTCACACCAAAGTTTAAAAATACTCTCAATAAAATCCCTCCGGGCATTACTGACAGGTCTGGAACGGGGTAGTGAAATACCAGCCCTGTCTTAAACAGCATCAAGTTTTATTGTTGCATATCTTCGTTGTCTTGTCAAACAGTGATCCTAACCTCACCCTCCAAGAAATATAACTCCCAGCTTAATGACAGGACCGTGAGAACAGTTACTCATTTCATTGCTTGGAGGTTGTTCTTTCAGAGCTCAGGTGTCAAAGCAGTTCTTGGTTATGTTCAAGACTGTCTCATGGTTTTCTCCTACAATTCCTTTGAAGAAATAAAAATGGAAGATTGTAAGCTCCTATTGAAATCACTGACTTTTGATTAAAGCGTTTGGTATTTTAGCAATAACTTTGACTATGGTGTAAGGTAAGCAGGAAGTCTGAATTGACCCAAATATGAAGTCACATACACATTGGTTTTCTTTCAATCCAATATCCAGTGTTGAGTGGTGTGGACAAACATTGAAACATTTCTCGGAAAATTCTTACAGACTTGAGAAAAAAAACAAAACAAACAAAGACATGAGGATTCTAATTTTGGGGCAAACTTATCCTCTAACTAATCAATTTGCTTTCCATTGAATCTCCTTTCTTTCTATAAGACAGTATCTCATTTGTGATTAGTTTTTTTCTAACGGGACTACACCACTGTGACCTGCAGCTGACTTCAAAACTCAGCAACACTGGCATTAAAACCACAAAATGATGCAAAAGAATAAATATGAATAATGTTTTTGCTTAGCTTGAGGGACATCCAGCAGTCCTGCACACTCAGACTCATTGAAAAGCAAAAAGGAGATCCGGATAATTTGGCAAAGACAGTCTATTGTTCGCACTGCTTGCTCTGCCAGGTCATGGCATCACACATTTAAGCCGGTGGGCTCAGAAACAGGTCCGTCTCTCTCTCTCGTCTCATCTCTTTTTCAGCTTGAGAGTGCAAACAGGTTTGGCATAAACGCACTGACAAAAATGCCCTTTCCACCTCAGCTTGGCAAGAATCAGAAACACTCCAGGACCAAAGAACAGAGCAGATGTTAATTTGAAACAGTCCATATATCAATCAACCAACCAAACAAATGTCCTAATGGAATGAGAAGTCATGAATGGGGGGAAAAAGACTTAAAATGCGGATGACGTGGACATATGCCAACTATTGTCTGCAAAAGTAAACAAGAATGAAAGACCAGAACTGCTCTTTCATAACAGCATATGTGATAATGTTGAGAGGGTTGTTGGCTCTGAACTCTGACTGTGATCTTATCTATTCTTAGCTTTGAGTGCAGTAGGGATGAGCAATAGGCAGTTTTATTTAGAAATGTGAGAGCAACTGAACGAGGTTCTCCAAGTTTTGAAGGTTGATGCAGGTGAATATGAGTCACTCATTGGTTTTGTTAATGTAATGCAACAGCCGTGGTTTTCACTGCCCCTATTCTCTCTTCTACAGTCATCTCACACAACTAAAGAATGACATAATGTAATGTGAATATTTGCTAGCGATTTTTAATATTCCAAACATGTTGTCCACATATGAGAATATCCAGATGGTTACATTTGCATGAGTAGGTTTGAATGTGGCATAGGTGATTGGTTTAATTACTGATTTTAATTGCTCTGAGCCAAACATTTGGAAGCCTTTTTCTTTTTCAGAGTAAAAAAAAAATTAAAAGTATAATTATTTAATAATTATACTGATAATTATTTATACACAATTATTTTAATTTTAAAGACAAAACATTTGGGGGGTTAACTGTCTATCAGTATTATTAATTGATTCATAGTTTTAAAGATTAAGTAAGAGAATTAGAGCAAATTTAAAACTATAATAAAAAAATAAAAGTAACATACTTGAAAATCCTATATCTGTTGATATATATATAAATAAAATTAAATAGCAGTGAATAACCAATATGCTACCAATATATTGTGCCTTATTTTGAGTTAAAATTTACATTGCATTAAATACATAACATGGAGGTAGTTCTGTAAAATGATGACATTAACCTTTCCTTTAAGATGGAAAGCTTTTACCGGTAAGACAAGTACTCTTGAGCGAGAGTGAGTCCAGGAGGAGATATGTATGGATGGAGGAAGCTGTGCCTGCATTTATGCGGTATCCCTGGAGATTAGTACAGCGTGAAGGGAGTATCATTAAGAAGTCAGAGAAGTGCTCGAAGCATTAAGATGACGTGCGAGTTACACTTCAGACACAGATGGTGATCATTTGGCTTTTTTTCACTGAATAGAGCTCATCTTTAAAGGCGCTTTGAGGACCCATGCGGAGGGTTTAGAGCTCAAGCTAATGATATGGTGATGTCCTAATTACGTGGAGGTGCATTGATGCTCACTGAGACGTGTCCTGGATTATTAAAGATCCAGTTTATTAATAATATAATGCATTCAATACAAGATAAGCCTCAACATGCTGATTTAACGATGGTTCCGAGTATGCATAGTGTGGTGCATTTTTCCTTGAAACACAAATGCAGAATGCCCGTGCTGCTTTCTGGTATATGAAAGTACACATTTCCAAACCAGTGTAGTTTGGAATGCAAAAGGAGATGCATGAGGGATGCAAGAACCATTACCAAGCTAAAAAAAAAAATGTAGCACAGCACTAAAATTACAGTAAAGCACTACAAATATCATGAAAGCTGTCCATACGATTTACTGCATAAGTGATTGTTTCAGAAGTATCACATAAAGGAGAAACAGGAGCTCAAATTTGCTAAACTGATTTAAATTCAAAACAGATAAAATGTTAATTATTAACCAATTAAAATTAGTGATCCTCAATTTTTATTATAAAACCAAATGGATGTTTGCTATTTTATGCATACACATGCTCTTTGACCCTTCATTCTGCATCCTCATTTCATTCCTCTGAATTTAAAAAGACGAAGCCCACGGCAAAACACACACACACGCAGACACACAAGCTTTCTCGCTCGCACAATTCAGCGAGACATCGTAAGTAATTGCACCCATGTCAAAGCAGTGGACAAAGAGTCTTCAGAGGAACAGAAGACCAAGTACATGTTAGTCTCCTTTCATCCACAGGACTGACCAATGCAACTCAGTCTCTCTCTGTGATGAGAATAACAAGCTGTGATAGGGTGAGAAACTGCCATCTCATACAGAAAGACATGTTAGAGCTGTATTTTCCTGTCTATATAAAGCATCGATACATGAGGTCGAAACACCCAGTCTTTTCATTAGTTCCCTGTGCTGCACACTAACGGATGAATCCCTGAACTGCCCTGCCGGCTCTGACTTTTTTAACACCCCTCTTTTGAAACCAAAAATCTTTTTTTGCCATTGTGCTATATAAAGGCATGCATCCTCCATTCAGTAAAACACATTTTAAATATTGGAATTATAGATTTGTAATTGTAATACTTAAGGGTCAATTTTAAAGCGCACTTTAAATTAAATTAAAGATCAATGCAAATAAACTGTTTCTTTTCTAACATAATATCTCTTCAAAAAATAAGGATGTTTAGGACTTTAAGTCAGACAAACAATAAACTTTAGTGATGTTTAATCTTAAAAATAAAGTTATGAAAAATGTTTTTCTTTTTTTCAACAAAGTATTTAATACACAAAATATTATATTTCATGGTAAGCATAGCTTAATTTTATTTATTTATTTTGTTAAATGTTACCATTCTTAAGGCTATATGCATATGCTGTTGTATTACAGTCTACCGTCTTCCTGTTTCTTCACTAATTTCTTTAAAACACTGTACATTGTAAAAATAAATAACATTTTAAACTGGACATTGAAAAAAGAAAGACTGCTTGTACTTTACGGTCTGTGAAGAGATGACATACTAATATCATTTCAAAGATGTGTCTACTTACTAGTATTACACTTACACCAACATTTCTCAATTTTAAAAATGAAATGTCTTTAAAAGACTGAGATGTGTCTCCCTGAGGAATACTTGGATAACAACCAGATTCAAGGTTGAATGGACAGTAGAATCTATACTAGAGGGAGGAGAGCTCGCGTTTTTACCCCGGTTAAATAAAAGAAACATGATGGAGAAATGCAAGTCCAGCTTCCCTCTGACCATTGTGTAGGACTATAAAAGAGCCATTAACAAGCATGGTCTCTGGAACTGTATGCATTTCCCAACATTAACAACAATGAATGTTTTTATATAGCAATGTCTTAAAAGGTAAAAGTTGTCCCAGGATTCCAGGGAGAATACAGCATGAGCACACAGCTGGATTTACGGAAGCTCGTCGGGGGAATTTGGCTCCATCTCAGAATGACAGGACTTCATTTTGTTTCCAGACTTGTGTTCAGCATCCTTCGTCAAATCTGCATTTTTTTTTAAATGCAGCATGGCAGGTGGTCTTTCTCTGAGGTTCAGTTACAGCAGCTCTGGGCATTCGTTAAGGAGAGAGGGTGGCTGGTGCATCAAGTGTGAGATGGACTGACTCAGACCAGTTAAGTGTGTCTGCAGCTCTGGGCTTAAAATTCCCATGTACTTCCCATTTTCCCACAGGTCTTCTCCGGATATTAAATGTCACAGCAGTTCATTAGAACTCGCTGATATCAGGCTTGGAAGGACTGCTGCCAAAAAACATCTACAACTGCATGACTCCACCATGTGCATGTCAATGGTGAGGAAATCTGAATGTCATCATGAAGGGCCTTTTTTTGTACAATAAGTGAAAGTCTGTTAAGCTCCAGTAAAGCTCTAAAACTCATTCTCATTCTGAATGCGCAAAAGAGCTTGATGCAATTGGTTAAGACATGCAAAAACCAATTCTCAATTCCCTATAGTGGATTTATGCCATATCTGTATTGGTTCATATTTAATGTTGCATGCTATTTTCAAGTGAAAAAATCATTTATTTGTTCAAAAATTATTTATTAATTTCTACTATTTAGTAATATAATTCCATATTATAAGCAATATTTTCTAGGCCGGTCATTTTTGAGCAGGAACACCACAAGTCTAAACTGATTTGTTATCAGTTTCCTTTTCATGTTTTCAAGATTGGTCATCCTTGACCCTAAGATGCACTTTAGAAAAAGCAACAGTGATGACAAAATAATAATCCAGTAATCCTGCTGAGAGCCTGAACCTATACAGCACAGTAGAAGAGGAGAGCGGCAAAAAGGAAAATGATGTTGAGGGCAATCGATGGTGCTGGTGGCTCATATCAGGGGACGGTCTGTAAGATGTGGACTACTAACATCAGACAGACCTCTGAAAACCCTGGTTGAACATTTCCCTTGTTAAAAGAAAACCACTAGCACCGATGAACTGTGTTGTCTATGGAGACCGGGTGAACGAGAGCTTCGTTCTGCTGCAGAATAATTAGGGCAGTTGACTCTTGGATGACTTACAGACAGAGAAGGAAACATGAACAGCAGTTAATTTGGCCTACGGAGGGAGTCAAACTGCCTGGATAAGGATGACAGAACTAGAGTCTTTACAATCTGCCCCATGAGACACAGACTATTTCTCCTCCCACAGTCAGCTCCTTACATAACATAAATATTGCTGGGCATGTGGGGGCTTTAAATAGTTTCAGTACAAATGGATATTAATCTGGTGGATAATTTACAAACCACATGACTGACTGGATTCTCTCTCTCTATCCCTCTTTCTCTCTGTCTGTATATATATATATATATATATAGCATATATGGGAGTTACCTAAAGGTGTTTTTAATGTGCAAACACTGTCTGAGCTGCTTTCATTACGACATGGTTATTCTAGAGGCTCAAAGTCACAGGCTTTAGGAAGAAGCTATAACCATTCCCAGTTGTCCCAAGCTGGTATAATGTAGGTGGCTGTGGGGCATCAAACAGTATCTCGCTCCCCTGATGCTCTTCACAACAGACTGAATGCGTCAAAACATCAATGAACAACATACTAACAAGTGCAAGGCCAATTAATTATAATGCTATTCTTGTCTTCTCTAAAATAGACAGTGATTTTATAAGCACATAATATGAGCCTGTGGGAATGAGTTCTGAGCTTTAATCAAAAGGAGATCTCAGGCATGGCATCCTCAGGGCAATTAAGGTTTGGAAAACCTGTAAATAGTTTGTTACAAGAGTATTACAAATTTAATGTAATGTACAATTTGACTTGTGTTATTCAAATAAATATATTAATTAATAAATACTAGTATATTTATACAATTTGCAACAACTTTTAAGGATCCGTTTCCCCCCCCCCCCTCCATTTTTTCCTGAATTTCAGTATATACAGTTATCTAAATGTATCTCAGATGATGTGATTGGTCTCTAAGGCATTATTCATGGACCAATTCATGGATCATTTTTGTGTCTTCAGTTAAAAAAAGCTTTTGGAGTATTATGGAGGTCATAGACCATGTCCACACTAATACGTTTTTGTTTGAAAATGCATCTTTTTCTCTCTGTTTTGGCCTTCCGTCCACACGGAAACGGCGTTTTTTTTCAAGGAAAACAGCTTTTTAAAAACGCTCTCCAAAGTGGATAAATTTGAAAACGCTTTTCTTCAAAGACAACGTAATTTAAGTAAATAAACGGCAGATGGAAATGACGCAGATCGAATCTTCTTTCGTTTCACGCATGCGCAATACAGGAACGTAAGCGTTTTCAGTAATTTCAGCGTGGATGATCAACTCTTCAGAAACGATTGAAAACGATAGTGTGGACGTAGAGCGTTTTATCCGGATTAGTGTAGACGTAGCCTTAAATACCTTGGTCAGATCTGTGCCTTGCCACAATTCTGTCTCTGAGCTCTTCAGGCAGTTCCTTTGACCTCATGATTCTC
>JAUMHR010000056.1:8305947-8316489 GCA_032361145.1 Enteromius fasciolatus
CAGTTCCTTTGACCTCATGATTCTCATTTGCTCTGACATGCATTGTGAGCTGTAAGGTCTTATATAGACAAGTGTGTAGCTTTCCTAATCAATTCCAATCAGTATAATCAAACACAGCTGGACTCAATTGAAGGTGTAGAACCATCTCAAGGACGATCAGAAGAAATGGACAGCACCAGAGTTAAATATATGAGCATCAAAGCAATACTTAGGACCATGTGATATTTCAGTTTTTGTTTTTTTAATAAATCTGCAAAAATGTCGCATTGTTTTTCTGTCAATATGCATGTACATTAACGAGGAAAAAAAAATATGAAAAGAATGATTTTAGCAAATGGCTGCAATAGCCTATAACAAAGAGTGAAAAATTTAAGGGGGTCTGAATACTTTTCGTACCCATATATTTATATATTTACATAGTATATGTGTTTTTACTCTGTATATTTATCATTTATATATAAATTCACAACCATGAATGAATATATTTAAGAAAATTTGTATATATTAAATATATTTATATATAATATAAATTACACAAATGTAAATACATGAGAATATTTTGGCTAAATATATACTGTATGCGTGTGCATTTATTTATAGATAAATAATATAGCCAATATATATTATGTGAATATAAACATTTATTTTGGATGCAATTAGGTGCAATTAATATTAATTTGACAGCTAGCAGAACTCAGAATTTAAAACTGATGTGTTTTTAAGAGAATTTGAAGCATCCTAAATGATTTCTCAAACACGATGTAGCACAGCTACCATAAAAGTGCAAAGACAAGAGGACGTGCACTCAGACACATATTCATGGCAAACACACACATCAGCTTCAACCCTAGAGAGGAAAGGAAATGGCCCATAACACTCATTAGACAGTAGACACTGGGTTCCCAGTAAAGGGCTACTGTGCACAGGCACAGCTGTGATTACATGAATATTACGATTGATGATTTGAACTAACGTATGACGTAAGTGTACACTTGATGAGAAACATGAAGTCTGCAAGAAATAAGATTAAATCAAAGCTTTATTATAATCCTCTTTAGAGACTTGATTATGTATTAGTTTAGTGATGTAATGTTTCGAGCTGATGCTTTGTGCATCCTGTCTGTCCAAATCAGTGAACTTTATAGCCAATTTAATAAGAAACTATCAGCTGAGAACATGAACGTAAATGAACAAGAATGCATTAATAATAAAAAAATATCACAATCACAATCTTACAACAGGGTTTTCTCCCACATAATCCGCAGGAAAGGATTAAGAATTAAGGGAAATGCCATTTCCAGAGCATGAAGTTGTAGAAAAAAGTATGATTGAGCTTAAAAAAAATTGCTCATGGAGCAAGAAAATCTAAAGAGAGAAAAACAAAACATTCACTGATTCGATTATTTTGAAGTTATTTTCATCAGTCAAACACCAGTCAAGTAAAAAATCTAACTTATTAAAAACAGGAGTGTTCAGATTCAACCTAGATTTTTCCGGCTGCAAGCGATTTTCAAATTACAGCTAAATAGAGCAGAAATGATCCTGTCCGGCGAGGGCACTGCAGTCAGAGCTGGGTAAGGTTGAAGAAAGAGAGCCTTTCACATAACTGGTAAATAAATTATTTATAGGGCGCTCACCTGCTCTTGACTTCATGATTTCTCAATATCTCTTAATTAATCAACGGTAAGTCTCACAAGGCTGATTTTCCTCATTAATAACAGTCTAAAACAACAAAGCAGCACCAAATTAATATTGTATGAAAACCATGAAAATTCCAGTGCTTGATTAGAGGCTATTTTTATGACTGTTTATAGAAAAACATAAGATGATTAAAGCAAATAATTAGGAATTTTTGAATCATTCTGTACGATGATTTTAAGCCAACGCTATGCTTTGTGTTGTTTTTGGCTAAAACACTCATATCAGAATAAAGAACAGATGAGAAAATGCATACGCTTTTCACCTATAAGATCAAAAATAGCAGACAGGGGAAAATATATGCACGTCCCTCTCAGTACATTATTTTTTCACCACCAAAATTATTAATAAAGCATTTTTCTCATATATTAAAAACAATTAGTTCAGAACTAATTGTCTTTTGTATACCAATGCACTAGTCAAAGTAAGTGCCTTGAGATAAATGTGAATGCTAGCGGTTAGTGCTCTCCAGATATTCAAGACCTCCAAAGGCTTGAATAAACAGATCGGCAATCCCTTTGGGAAATTGCACCTTTAATTATGCTGAACTAAAGTCCAAAACAGAAGCTAACCAAATGCTTTATTGCCTCGGAAGCATTTGCTGCTGGAAATGCAAATCAAATAAGCTTAATAGCTATTAAAGGTAAATTAACACAAATCGTCATTTACCGAGGCTTGTTATGATCAATAAACAGATAATCATTCTACATTTGCTTCAAATCCGTCTCATCAAAAGCTTTTTCAGGCATCTCTAACAGAGATCTTCTAAGCATTTATCGACCAAACTGAAAACCGTGGTCAATATAAAGCAATCCCATAGGAAGACCATATGACTAGACTACATGCTTCCCAGTTCTGATGGATAAGAAGGATAAACCCTGACCCTAACGCCAAATACTGTCAACTTAGAGAATCAATGCTCTCTGAAGACTTCCCGCTATCTTTCAACATAGTTCACAGGTTGGTTCAATAGTAGCAGTTTAACTGGAAATAACCTGATCTAAGAATACTGAGACTGCCCACAACATGACGTAAACTTACATTAAGTCACATATCCAAGTACTCGTTGAGTAAATGATAATGCTAATCCAGAAAACATCAGCACAAGATGAAAGCAAATCAGTGATATAATTACACAGTCTTTTCTTTGGGTCCTTGAGTATCATTGAGAACATGTCGTGAGGCAGCGCAAGACCTCAAGTGGATTTACACTGTAAATGTAGAAGTTCTGGGAAATATGACAAGAGAAGTTTTAGAGATCTATTATACCTCATTACAGGAACATAATGAATACAAATGACGCTCCCTTCACCTTTAAATATATGGCAGATGATATAGCAACACAATGACAAAACATACAAAACACACCACTTAGGCTTATTCATTATTAGCTCTCTGACAACACAATTTCGTAATAAAACAGCTGTAGGTGGAACAAAATTACTAATACAATTAGAAGGCAACGTTCAATAAGACACACATCCATGTGGCCTCCTCATGTGTGAAGTAACAAAACAAATAATGAAAAAAACTATCAAATTTTTGGGGGGTTAGTTGCCTAGCCTCGGACGGACCACCCACTGACTGTTCCATTCAGCTGCCTAAAATCAACCCAAAACATGTAACATAGGCTAAAGAACTAATATGTTGAAATCCTTTTGAGGATGAAATATTAAAAATAAACAAAATTCATTTTAAATAATTTATTGATAAATGTTTACAAATGTATTAAAATGCACACATACATTATTTATTATAAAGTTGTTTTTATATATATATATATATATATATATATATATATATATATATATAGTTTTACTTTGCAGGAGTGAGCCATGGATGAATGACAGTAGTACTGTACAGTATGTGCATCTGAGAGCTGTCAGTTGTTTGAGAGATATGTGCGATTATAATTGAATGCCTGAGGTGCAGGGCCTTCCACTGAGGAGAAGGATAGAAACAATTTAATGTAACAAACAATGAATGAGTACATTCTGCTGAACGAGTACACTTATTATATAGAGATGGAGTTTGTGAACCGGAACAAACAAAACATGGACTGAAACCAGCAAAACAAAAGGAATGTATTGAAAATTAACTGTCAGTCATAATTTGTGGTTTAACACTCATGTATTTGTCGGTGTGGCTCTCCATAAGTAGCACTGCAAGTAGCTTGTTAAAAAAAAATAAAAAAAAATGGTAAAATGTAGTTTGGTGCATACCAGAAACTTGAATGCCCTTAATGTCACCTTAGTCTCTAAATCGTTATGTAATGTTTATGTAATATGTATGTATTATGCATGTACTGTATGTTTATGTAATCTTTTTTCCAATTAAATGTCATTAACGAGTTTTTAACCTTGTTAAATTCGATTTATTATAACTTTTATCGAACAATCATCTATTTACAACTCAACTTTCATCACAAGGTCGTTGCCGCTTTAAATATTTATGTTGTGTTAACAACAGATGAGATTTCTGTTTGTCCTGGTTAGAAGAACTGGAGCAGCTCTTGCAAACCAAGATAAATATGCAGGCTGATAGCAGTGTTGTTCTCCTCCTGATTAAAGTCGGAGCTGGGGGGCATGACAAAACATTTATGCCCATGCAATAAGAATGGGCCACCTGAATGAGAAGCCATTAACATCCCTCAGCCAAGCTCTCTGCTTCATTCCCTCAAAACATTGATGTCCGATGTAATAAAAACATACAAACGAAATAAAGCTTTCTTCCGGTTATTCTATGCCCAAAAATTAAGCATCTTTGTATATTTTTCTGTGTAAGCCTTTTTTATGCTATAAATAAACAGGAATTTACTAGACTTCATGGACTTTTTTTTGTATTTTTATTTGTTTATAAATATTTTATCACCTTAAACCTACAAAAATATAGAACTGCAAATGCTGAAACTTATCGTGAATAGAGAAAAATAGCCAAACTTACTGCAAAAGATAAATTAATAGTTCTACCTTCAGTTTTGCCTGCAAATGTGCCCTGAACATCGTTTCTGGATGAGAATATGATAAATTAGACTCCCAGCTATGCATTTAATAAGAACAACAACACTTTTGCTGGGTCTAATGGATCTGCCTCGTAGCACAGCACTAACTTTTCCTTGATTTTCAAAGCTGGAGAGAAAGTATTATAACTGCTTTTAATTAGCATGTTTATTCTGAAGCTACAGATGCTTTAAAATTAAAAGTTGACTGTAAAAGGAGATAATGGAAGTGATTCTGAGAGTAAAGAGACAAGGAAAAACCATCCATGGCAGGTCCAAGTACCTCTCACTACTATAAAATAAACGGAGGCAATAGGTAAAATGACAATGATCACAAAGAAAAATACACGCTTTTAAAGTGTCTACATAATAACTTTTCATAAATCCACATCTAAAGTCAACATGAAATCAAAATGGACTAAGTGGGCTTACTGGTGCATATTCATTTTTAGAATATATTAAAAGTTAGTGTTCACAGGCATAAAATGCTATGACCATTTTCATTCAGAACCAAACTATTGTTTAATATGAACCACTGACATAATGGACAACTACTGAGATCACAGATTGAGAAGCACAATGTTCTGGAGAGATTGGCCATGTGGTTATAGAACACTTGATCTGGATAAAAAGTTAAAACTGCTAACTGGCAGATATAGATTTAAAAGGAAATGACAAAACCTTCTCTCACCAGAGTGTTTTATGAAGTATCAATCATGTAGCAAGCTATAATGATGCTTCACACAGACACACTATTCTAATATGTAAAAACGGCCAATGCATTAGCCAGTTTGCCACTTCATAAACAGGTGCTCAAAATGTATTATGGTGCACCAGTGCTTACTCTGGCTAAAAAAAGCATATATTTGTACTGTAACATGAATATGACATGTAAGAAAACAAAAAAAGTAACTGTAACTAATTTGAAAAAAGTGCACACACAGCAGCTGGTTTTGTTAATTGGGTCTAGCAGGAGATGAGCATGACAGGGTAAATTTGTGCATTTTGATAGTTTGAGTTTATAGACAGTAGGAGCTTGTGGGCAGACAGATGATTGGTGATGTCATATGACGGATGTGTGGGCAGAAGCTACTGGGAGCACTAAGAGCTTGAAGGAAACTGTCACTCAGATATGCATGCACACACAATTACAACAGAGGTGATATCAACAAACTGAACAAAATTTCTTTCACAATTAATCCAAAATACAATAACTATAAATACTTGATGAACTTTTGAACTTTGAAACTGTCACTGAACTGACCTGAATCACTGAATCCGAATTAATCTGAACAACGGCACTATTGAGAGCTTTTTCACACTAGAGCTGAAACGGAAGTCATTCATAATTAATGACACCGACATTGTTGTTTTTACTGTTTATGACTGTGAAGCTGCTTTGAAACAAAAAATCTGCACTGCATGAAATGCTATATAAATTACTTGAATGTGAAAAAAAGCACAGAAATGTAAATGTGGTGTAACTGGTAAAAATGGATGACCCAAATCAACTGAACACAAAAAGTCTGTAAATAAACAAGCTCTGATCCATTTTACTGTAAAACAGCATGTATTCAATCCACTGCTTTCAGACGTAATCAGCAGCGTACTGCGTGTGTGTGACTGCAGATGCCATGACCTCCATTTCCTTCACAGTAATCCATATCAGCCATTCAGTGCTGAGAGGTTAATCACACTGAGGGTAAAGAAACCGCCCCCGTTCGCCACAACAGGCGGCATGTCAAAACAAAGCAGATGTTTAATCATCACTAAATATGCTAATCAACCGAAAGACATTTGTTTATACAACACCATTTAAACTAGGAAAACATAAGGCTAAAATATTAGATCAGATTGTATTTCAGTATTAAATAAACAGTCTGAAAGACACGCCAGAAGCTGAATAATAAATCATTTAATAAAGGACATGAGCCACTGCAGCAAAAATGTTCAATGTGGGAATGCATCACAAGGAAAAATATAGAATTCATCTAAATGCAAAACTTCAAAATCTTCATTAAACTGCAGAACAGAGGATCTGGAAAACAAACTCCTCATCAGTAGCGATAGATCGCTTTATGCAGCGTTCATTCTGCTCTTTCAGCTTTCTCCACGTAGCTCATTGATCCAAAACACACAAGTCAACAGAGTGATTTATTAAAAATGCAGGGGTTAAGCCAGGTTGCCCTCAGGCAAACACAGGGATGCCAATCACAGGGACAGGGACACACTCAAATCATCTGTCAGCATATTGCTCAGAAAGATGAGGTACCTGGCAGATGTTTTAAGCTAAAAACACTAAGCCAAGGACTCGAAGCAACATCGCAATGATGTGATAAAATGAGTTAATTTCACCACACAGATGTATGTATTAACATCTAGAGGGCCTTGGGAACAGATCCAAGCAAACAAGGAACCGAAAGAGACTGTCTGGAAAGCATACAGTAGATGATTCTTACAAGCTAATCGTGTTATACAGTCTGAAAGTGAGAGGGAAAAACCCTCAGCATGCATTTCCCTAGAATATATTCATTATGTTCACAGATATGATGTAATAACACGAATTATAGGTGAAAATGCTGCACCTATGTGAAAATGTTGACAGGGATGCGACTCTGATATAATAACTACATCAATTCCAGCTCCATTGTGAGCAATCTAAATACCGCTGTGAGACGCAGAACCGAAGCGCTGCTAATGTGGACAACATCGGTGGCTCTCCAGCCTCCAAAAATAGTCCTCACCTCTATTATCTGAGCTTGCCCACAGAGAGGCTGCAAAAGTGAGCTGGCAAACGTGGGGAACTGAAATCAAGACCGCTTTATCTGCCACAGCAGATAACTATGAAAGAGTTTGCGGTGAGACGAGCAGTTCACAAGCGCACTTATCTCCGCTAGTATACTGCAGATTTAATGAGGCGATACAGCCTAGATTTAGAACACACACACACACACACAAACAGTTTCTGGCCCGCTCATTTTTTGGCATGAGGCTGCCAGAGATTAGGTAACTAAGGGGAGTCTTCAAATGAAAAATTATGGAAAGGAATATGGAATTCTAGATTTTGTACTATAATAGATAAATGTGACCAACAACCAGGAGACTGGCTTTCATCATTCCTACCAGTTTTACTTCTAAATAATACCTTGAACAGATAAAAAAAAAAAAAAGAGCAGCACAGCTTTGAGATCAAAGAGATGAAAGGAGTCTCTCTCTTAACAAGTTTATGGGAACACAAATTCAGGTATAGGTTAGTTTAGTCAACTCCGGAAACATGCAAGTGTGTATTCTGAAAGCAATCAATCCACAAAGACAAGTTTAAATACACCATAAAGGTGGATTAAGTGTGTTTTGCATGTTAAGACATAAAGACATTTGTGAAAACTCAAACGAGATGGCAACTATACTACACAGTTTTCCTTTAATAGTTTTCTTTTAATGTTATCATTACATTTATATGTATATATTTAGCAGATGCTTTCATTTAAAAAGGCAGGAGCAGAGACAAGGATCCAGCATAAATAAGACAGCAGTGAAAATCCTCAGTAGTGAAGCCTTGTTCTTTGAAACCCAGTGCTAGTGCAATTTACATGAAAATAATTTGCTGATTTGCATCAATAGATGATAGCTCGGTGCATCGTTGGTTTTGATACAATTACGATGAACAGTGATGCTAAAGCAAGCTGAAGAACTATAAATATTTTACAAATCCAACAGCTTTATTTTATATATAAATCTGTACCAAATGTGTGCAGTGCCCATTAAAAATAAAAGTGCAATGGCAAATGAATAATTCTACATTAATAAAATCTTTTTAAAAAAAGCTTGCGTCTAAACTCTAAACATACACATCACATTAAATCAAACAGGCACAAAATTTTGAAACAGCATAGGTTTGTTCAACACTGAAAATTTTGAAATAACAAAAATAAAATTGGAAGTAAAATAGAGTAACATTTTGCTAAAATCTCACAAATATAATTTTGCAGTGACTCACTTTGCAAGCAAATCAATATGAAGCTCACCGAACAGTCACACACAAACGTAAATAACTTTAATAAATGGACTGATCTATATTATATAAGATATATATATATTTATTATTATATATATATATTTTTTTTTTACAATTTCTGCAGAATGACCGTGCTGTGGGTGGCTTCTAGGAAATCATAAGTTTGATTGCTTAGAAAAGTAATAACATACCTCTCCTCACCTTTCATAGTAAGGAAATCATGGCTTATTTTTGCGTATTTCCTCATGGTGTAAGACTCTATAACAAGTTATGCCCAGGGAATTGATACAAGGAGATCAGAGAGTTGAAATGAGAATTTTAATAAGACCTTAATAAGAAATTTCCTCCTGCTTTAGCTTACAATTTAAAGACAGTTAATTCTACGAGGCCTTAAAAATCATTTTAGAATTCAGAATAATTTATAATTCTGTCTTTTGAGCATCTTTACCAAAATAATGGGCTGCAAATTTGATCAGTCTCTGTATATGTAAGGCAATGCAGTACAGACACATGTCTGCAGCTCTAACTCATGCAGCAATTAAACATCCAGCGATATATTTACATTTTTCTTGTGTGTGCCATCAAATTGACCTGCAATCTTTTTTTCTTAGCTTAGTGTTTATTAGCTGATGATTGACAGGTATAGGAAAGGCTCAGGCATTAACTGGACTTTAATTAGACACCCATTTACTTTCAAGAGCTGGATGGTCTAATGAGCTGCAGTTTTTTTTACGGATCTTTTTTATTACCCCTATCTGCCTGTGATGAGGATTTGACATTGCAGAGGCCTAATTAACCTTGATATACAGTCAAAGCCCTCAGATGCAACTAAGCCACTGAACCTCTCACATGAATCACGACTGATTTAGAAGAAGGAGAACTTTTAATACTGATAAGCAGACACTTGTGAAAAGGAAATGTGCGATTGATGAACTGCAGCAGTCATGTCAGAATATGGGTCACCACAACAGTCATTATGGCAGATGTAACAGTAAATTACGTTCCTACGTTTTTAAAACAGAGGCAGTCACTGTTTTGGCATCACTACTGTTCTTTTTGCTCTAAACATACATAGTCTCGCGTAGCCAGACCTTCAGACTGACAGCTGAAGGTCTGAAATACATTGCAGTTTTTATTGGTCTATTAAATAATAGTAATTATGAAAACAGTGTATAAAAAAATGACTCATTAAGTTCATCATACTTAATGTTAGGGGTTATGAAACATCTATGAGCAATATTAATGGTGTAGTTCCCTTCCATCAGCCAGCAGGGAAAACAGCTTTTCAGTCAGTCTGTCTTCCCCTTTGGCTTCCTTATACTTAGATCCATGACACAGTTCAGCTTAGCTTTTAATAGCATTAGCAAACACACAATTGAAATTGCACTCCTTTAATAGCATCAGCCCTTCAGTTCAAATGTGCGGGCAGCAGATGTGCTGTGCTAAAAAGCATAAAAGGGCAACGTTTTATGAAACTACTCACGAAGACCTTTCACTGTGAGATTCAGAAATATCTTTCTGAATGACATTTTCTGCACAATACTTCACCGGAACTTCACTGCATAAATTTACACACTGATGTGCACCTCTGTGTGAGACTGCAGATCCCACAAGTTTCTCTGGAAGCACTGTATCCATTGCCACTGCCATTACCTTCATTTGTGGTGTGGAAGCAAGATTCAAACCCAACTTTAATTCTACTTGGTGACTACCAGTGTTATTAAATAGAGGCTGGTACTTGCTAATTACACTGAAGTAGTGTTAATTTCGTCAGACGAGACGAGACGAAATATGTTCGTCAACGACCTTTTTTTTCATGACTAAGACGAGA
>JAUMHR010000056.1:8368709-8388006 GCA_032361145.1 Enteromius fasciolatus
CATGGACATCTTGGATGACATGGGGGTGAGTCAATTATCAGCAAAAGTTTTTTTGAAAGTGAACTTCTCCTTTAAGTTTGAGTCATATATTGTGTACATCTTAATGAAATTTATAAATGTACATATACATCACTATAATATCACAGCTGGCAAAATTCGACAATATCCATGGTGATTTGAGCCGTAATTTCTTAAATAATCAAATCATATAAATCTAAATCTCAATGGGAATTATTAAATCCATTAGAAATAGTACTCTTTATCGCCAACCCTGGTGAATTCATCAACTTCAAAGCCGGATAAGCTTGGATGCTGGTGTGACTTCTGGACCAGTATAGCCATGCTGTTTACCACCAACACTACTAGTCAAACCTTGGTTTACACATACTGGGAGACTTACTGTTGAAGCGAGTTAAAAGTAGGCTATTCAAAAAAAAAAAAAAGTATAACCTATGTTTTGCATAACAATGTGTATTTGTCAAGAATTTAATGACAGAATATAAAAAAAGCGATATTCAGAAATTCAAAACTAGATTTTCAACAGCAGAAGAGGGATTTAGCTGTGCTTTACCGTTTGCATACGGCTGATAAGGTACGCCTTGGGATGTCTATGGCACCAGATGTCTGTTGTCTGGGTTTCTCACGTGCAGATACATTCCTGGGGCATGAATCTTGAGTATGTTGGAGGAAATGTGTCCTTGTGAATCTATTATTCTTTTGTAATGGAACAAGAGCCCTGTCGCTAAACGGCTGTTGTTGCGGAGAACGAGCCTTTATTGTTGAAGCTTCGCTAATATGCTAATTAACGAGTGCAAAGAGAGTGGAAAACCAGTATGAATAGAGAGAACCGAACCTGATCTACGAGTTTAATCAGACACGTTGCAGCATTTTATTAGTGTAAATAATGTCATGCTGCATTTCAGCTGCTTTTTACGGCCACATAATATCCGCACGCCGGCTATATAAGTACACATATAAAATGGTGAATTTCAGGGGAAAAAACACAGTGTTTGAGCACGCAGTGAAGTGTAGCTCACTGGCAGACAGTGAGAGAGTGAATGAGAGCACAGGGGATGCTGGGATACCGGGACTCGAGGCTGATGCATTATGATGGACATGTCGCTGACTCTGTCTGCCCCCACTGAAAGGGGGCTTCCAGGAACAGCACAGTCCCTTTGGAAAAAAGAGAGAGATGCTCCTGATAGTACATTCAGCTTCACTTCCTAATCCTGTAAGATGGAAAGGTGGGCCGCATCCGAAATCACATACTCCTTACTATATGGAAGGAAAAACAGTATGTGAAAAGAGTGTGTCTGAATTAAAACTGTAGTCGAAAAAGTAGGCATCTAATGGACACTTCACTATCCCATAAGGCCTTGGGAAAAGATAGCAGAGAAGCGACACAACTGTCTCATAGGTCACATGACAACAACAACCTGGCAGTTTCATGCATCCAGATTAAATTCATACCACACACATGTATATTAGAACATACTTTTTTTATCGGTCGTATAATAATTACGTATTCAAAAACAGTACCTACTCAAAAAGTGTGTAATTTTTAATGCAGCCCTAGTGAAATCATTTCTGGGATTCCTCCATCTAAATCTAAAACAAGGAATGGTAGTTTCACAGCAGCACTAAAGGGCAGGTTTGCTCTAATGTCTAGTGTTACTGAACATGGAAAGGTCAAAGAGGCTATTGTGACATTTCATTAGCAGTTCTTTTATTAGAATTCAGGTTTTAGGAACTAAGGTGAATCATAGAAGGAAAATTCTGCATTATGCTGTACAGTACATGTATACACCCAGTGTTTCTTAATGAATAAACTGTTTCCATTTGCCATTCTTAAAAGGGTCATATGATGTTGTTAAAATTATATTTTGCGAATTTTCCACATACTGTACATTATTGTATGCTTGGATTCCTGAAACGCATACATTTTTACAAAGCGCCTCATCTTGAGAGGCAAGGTGAGCTCTGATTGGCCAGGTATTCAGTGCGTTGTGATTGGCCGAATGTTACAAGCATGTAACAAAATTGTTACACCCCTTAACATAATGTGATGCATGGCACAATGAAACAAAAACAATAAAACACCCCAATAAACAAGGCATTTGTTGCATCCCGTGGGGATATAATTACTGATTATAATGACTTAGTACTTTCTTTTTACCATCACGTAGCACCTTGTAAACATTAACAATTCTTCATCTGTGATAGGAGAAACGACAAACAACAAGCACTACCCTTTAATGCTCAAAACACCCGTTTGAGGTAGTCAGCGGCAAATCCTTAAAATATGAAAACATAAGTACTTACAGGAGTCAGAAGCACCAGACTGTTCTTGCAGAGGTAGAATTGCCTCACTATATAATCTCTGCACAGCCAGCATAGGCTGCTCTCCAGGTTCAGGAGTTCATTCCCTGTAAATACACTGAATAAACTCTAATATCTGAGTTGTGTCCCTTTTTGGAAACACAGGCAAAATAGTTTTACTTTCACAATGGAGTTGCAGCAACACAGTGAGAATAATAGGGGAAAATAACCCACACCGTGATGTAGAGAAGTGGGAGCGTGTTTAAATGAGCCGTTTTAGAGGGTGTGGAGAAGCCATAACTTTTATAAAGACTTAAAGTCTTTGTAATTTCAGGGATCTTATGCATTTACAGCTTGTAACAATCCAAAGAGAAAGGAAAACTTTAAACAACATCATATGACCCCTTTAAGACTTCACTCTGAGCAAGACATCACCGTGAGATAATAAGAATCACGCAGTAACTTGAGGTATACAAGGTCACTGAAAAAGTGAGCACATATTTTAAAGATTCAGATATCATCATAACCATATTTAGAGACTAATGCCTGGTATCCAACAGATTCAATAGCAGCAGTGTTAGTGAGACGCAGACAGACTAGCTCTCCTTGAGTAGCGGTTAAGCTAGGACACAGCGGGGTCGATGGCGTGCAGACTCCAGCGCTGCAACACAAGTGTGAATAGCCTAGTGAGCCTGTTGTGTAACGGGGGCTCTGAACTGCGGTCTCAAACACGGCAGGACGTACACACACACATGCATTAGCCCTGCTACTCCAATTCCTGCTGTGAGCCAGGAAGTGCATCGGCACACTCACTTTGAGTTCATTACAGAGGAAGCAGCTGAAGTACTCTTACTGTATATGCTAATTACTTAGGGTTTGCTCGGAATATACGTACTAGACTGTTTGTGTATTTTATTTATTTCGCAGTAATATGTCTTTATGCTTGGAATACACAAATGTGCTTGTGAATATCTGCAGTGCACAACAGAGTATGCACATAATGCTATATCCCACAATGAAATCTTGAATGCTTTTAACTTCACCTTTCATTTCAGGACTGACAAATGAAACATAAGTGAGTCCAGACACAAATTTTAACATCTTAGATGTTATTATTTTAAAAGAAGTTTTTAAAAATGGGATTAATTTACTCTGGATAAATTAATACCACTCCACTCACTAAACTAAAAATTAAATGCTTTTTATTATTATTATTATTTTTTGGATATAGGATATGTGCTGCATTTTATTTGTATTATTAAAAAAAGTGATCATATTATATTATTACTATTATTCTGTACTATGTTAATTTTTATAGCCTTATTCAAAGTAATGTTATCAATGTATACTATTAAATAATAAAAATGTATATTTAACTACACTGGATAATACCTTGTGAGCCAATGTTATTGACACTGAATGTTAAAATGGATATCTGATAAACCATAATAGAGCCATTTTAACTAATTACAGCCAAAATGAGAGGCGTGTGAGACCGTGATTATGATGAGCATAACCTAGTCTACTGTTAATATTGCTTTCTTCAGTTCCAGTTTGCTCTATTACAAGCTCTCTCTCGTAGCGACAAAGGTTCATTCACTGCACAGATAAAGCACCGGACAGAAAATCCTGTGCTAATTTTAGAGTCACTTCTCATCTTCCACATTTGCACCTTAATTTTAATTTAATGAGTTCACTTGTCTCCGTATCCAGGATTTATTAAAAATATTTGCATATGGTCATCAATTATTTCAAATGTGCCTTGATTCCCATCTTTGAGGGTGATTTTGCATGCATGTTACATGAAGTACAGATCTGACTCTAACATTCATACGCATTTCCTCTTACAATGCAATGCCCGTTTTTCACAGCTTTACTCTGTTTAGGGTTGTTTTACGGTTCAATGACTGCAAAATATTTGCCTGCTGGACACAGCTGTAGTTAAGCAAAGGCCGGTGTTCAGATTCAAAAGCGAAAGCGTGCTCCTCATGGCTGCTGTCTCTCCAGTGTCCTACCGCTGAGGCTGTTATAATGATCGACTGTCAAACTGATGACGCAGCTTACCGGCATCTCAAGAGGTGGAAATGAATATTTAATGCCCTCTGCTATGTGGCCGCATTGTGGAATGGAACTGTTTGCTGTTAAGTGTTACGGGCCTATTATGTGTCATTAGGTGCAGGACTCTCTCCTCATTGTGTTCTCATCTCCCCGGAGAATTTAATTCTTTTCCTCCTCCCATCAATCTGAGCATCCTATATGTGCCGTCAACATCTCTGAATGTCCCATTCGTCTGGCAGATCTGCAATTGATTGTTCTTTTTTCTGTTCCTTCCTTCTCCGCACACCATCTTCTTTCTTACGCTTGCTTGTTGATAAATGTTCAACATTTTGCTGTTTCTTTCTCTACCTTCTTTCTCTCCCTTTATCTATCCTCTCATCCTTAGTTTCTTTTCTCTCATCGATGATTTCTTTTTGCCTTGTTTTCTCTGTCTGGATGTATCTCCTCCTCTCCCTCTCTCACTTTCTAATGGATTTTTCTCTGTCGGTAGGGCCTCTGTTACTCCTGAAGAGACTGCAGAAGACATGCTCTGTGGAAATGACTGGAAATTGATTTTCAGTGCAGGCTTGAGCACAGCCAGCTATTAAACGGGAACAGGATCCCTCATTAACATGAAACCTGAGGAAGTTAATGTGGAGCGAACTCTGCACGAGCAGGCAAAGGCGAGTTGCTCAGCTTGGTGTGATTGCAGAATATTGTGTTTGTGGCGCTGAGAGTGAGTTTAGTACGTCTGCTCGTGTTGAGCGGTTTGTGTCTGAACGCGAAGCTTTTACGTAAGAATGTATCTTCTGTGCTGTTAATAACCCTCATGGTTCGTAGGGTCTAAGAGAGCACACAGCAGTTAAAAAAATACTTAGCACCTATAAGTATCAGATTGACTGTATGGCTTTTGCTAATCGTTTGAGAAATTATTAGACAGGATTTTAACTTACAGGGATAGTTCACTCCATCGTGTTGTCCCAAACCGTTATCCCTACTTTACTTCTGCATAACAACAGAATATATTTTGAAAATGGCTGGTATGGAATGACATGAGAATAAATAAATGATGACAGAATTTTAATCTCTGGGTGAACTATCCTTTTAATATTCACTGCACATCCTCAATGGAAAACTGATCAACAGAAACAGAAACATCAATATACTGTAGTAGATAACATACAGAAGTCTGTATTTTGAACACTGAGGTTTCTAACCAGTATTTACAGTTCAGTTAATGTGCATAGTAATGAAATTTTATATAACTATTTTAAAAATTAGTTTACTTAATGGAAATATCTCAGATACACTTCTAATTTAGCATAATAAAAATTTTTTTTAGTAATTACTTCAGCAATTTGCTTTATAATGTCAGTGAAAAAACAATTACAATACCAAAAAATGATGTTTTACAGAAATGTTTTGATTCATTAAATCATATAATTGCATTTATATTTTAGAAGTGGGTCTCTCACAAGGGTACGTCTTATGAGTTTAAAACAACCCAGTCTCACGGCGGGTCGTGACAATATCACGAAATTAGCCTAATCTATTAATTTGTGTCAGGAACGCGAATATTTCATTATTTTTGTGACTCCAGCACGAATTTAATACTGCAATCCCATTGGATGCATCTTTTCGAGCTGGATTCACGAAAGTCGAGTAGGAATCGTGTCAGTACCACGAAAAAAAAACGTGAGACTGGGCTGGTTTAAAACCACTGATACAAATCTTCTATTATATTTATATATAAATCGTATAATACACTATTTAAAAATCAATAAATGTGAATATGTCATTATTATTGCCACACACTGCACAGCACTGCTGAAAAGTGTTAGGTCAAGTCAATCACAACAGCACATATGGGTTAAAATAAACAAGACTGAATAGGCAAGGCAATGTGAAAATGTCCACTAACATAAAGTGAGGAAGCGCATATGGGAGAGAAAGCATGAGTGTGCTTCCTTGTTTTTGTGCATTTATCAAATAACTAACTCTCTCTGTAATTTGATTTGGCCAAAGAAAAGCATCTGCATCGAGAGAGGCAGATAAAGAGAGTGGTCAAGCGAGAGATATAGAGAGACTACACAGAAGCATTTATAATTGGCACTGTTCCCCCATCTGATGACACGCAGCCTGAATCAACAATAACAAACATAATGGTTTTCTGCTCGCCGTTATTCTCGCCATCGTCTGAATTACATGCGATTGGCCCCTTCCCCTTCTTTCGCTCTTCCTCGTGTAACTAATTTGTGTTTTTTTCTTTAATTTCGTGCCTAGCGGCTGAGTCATGATTAGACTGTGGCGAGGCTATTGTTAGCCGCTGGAGGGGCGCATGTACCACGGTGCTGTCTCCATGCCAACATACACTCCACAGCTACAACAAGCAGCCAGGAGATCACTGTAGATGCTTTCTGATGATGAACCTCAGGGGCCCCCAACCCCCTCGCTGAGCCACATTAATGGACAAATTTCATCAAATGCCTCATGTGTTTATGTTTTCCCTCACAGTGGCCCGGCATAAATCTGCAATGCTGATGTCTCGGCTCAGAGAGGGGAGCTCTGGGCGCACGGCGTCTCTTAAATACAACCCTGCTTAAGTATTCATTGCCGTGATATATGCATATTGGAACGCAGTTTGCCAATTAGACCTGCGACTGTTCTTAGGGGGGTAATAAAACCTGCAGCTCGTGCGCCTGTAGCTGGTGGCATCCTGTGGTGCGCGGTTCGGCTGATTGAAGATCAGGTGGCGCTGGGGGGTGTTGGGTTGAGGTTGTCAAGCTTTTATTTTTCCATCCGTCACTCGGCCACCGATCAATAGCCCTCTTTAGACCTCTCCGCTCACAGGTTGTGCTTTTTGAGTTTTGAATCTCAAACCGAACCCCAAGTGGCACCACATGTCAGCCTTCCTATAGTTTGGTTTGATAGTGTGGGGCTGGTACGGAGGTGGTTTCAACAAAGCATCCACGTGATAAATATGTAATAGATTGGCTAAAGAGGAGTGATGCATCATGGGATGTGAAGTAATGTGCAATTGATGCGATTAGAATAGATCATCCACGCGCTGGCACGTGGGGGGAGGAAGACGCACGGCCCCCACCGTCCGACAGATGAGGGGTCCCGCAGCCATCCTTCTCAGTAAATGAGAAGATATTATTGCTGTAGATTGATATCAGAGGGGGAGGCAGAGATGAGACAGAACAGCCTTATTCATTAAGCTCTCACAACAGACTTCATCTGTTTAGTGTGGCAGTTGATGCAAATTGTGTCACAGTCAAGTAGCAAAATGGTATGTTTGTGTAACTGGAGCAGACAGGTTCACATCAGTAATTTAATATACGGTCCATGTGCACGTGAAAGCCACAGAGACATACCTCATCATTTATGTCCTGTTAGAAAATTACAAGTGGCTGAATGTCGGAGAATAGAAAATTATGCACCGGCTTAATGACCAAAATCTAGACAACACAGCACAGGCTGAATATCTTAAAGGGACACTGCACTCAAAAATAATTCAAATATACTGTGTATATTATTCTAGGCATTTTGTCCAGATGGATCCGGTGTTTTAGGAGGGCGAACTGATATTTTCTGAGACTGAGTCCCAAGATACATTTTCAGGCCCCGTCCCGGCCCTATAGACATCAACAACAACAAACACTAAACGATTGTCTTTTTAGTAACTATTAACACATATTAATAAATGTTAATAAATGAATACATTTCATGTTTATATTGTTTACCGCGCCCAAGGTTTATGCCTATAGTCCAAGACTACTTCTCCATTTTTAGTGTATCTCTGTGGCAGAATTACAAGGCTACATGCTGTTCTGGCATGATCACTACATTGTTTTGAGTCAGCTTTGTGGTTTCATGTGGACAGAGATATTTCTTTAGACAAGAGGGGAAAAAATTGAATAGGGAAAGCTCTGGCTTTGTGTGGATATAGCCTAGAACTGTTTGTTTTTGTCATTGAGATAAAGTGAAAATAAAATATTAGACCTGAAACAAATAACTCTAAATACTATAATTACTATATACAAAAATAATAGAAAAGGACAAAGCCAAACTGGTCTCATAAAAATATGTACCACTGTGCACTTGTTTTGTTTTTATGTATTTTACTACACGTTTTGCCATGCCTTGAGACAAAAGCATGACCCTTTCAGCACCGCTGTTTTTGGATAGAGCATCCCTTTACATGCTGTAATCATGTAAACATATTAATAAAATAACATTAAACCAATCTCAAAAGGCCTTGTAAATGTGTGATGTGTTTTTATAAACCTATAGAATCTACTCAGTGGATACAGACTCTTATAATGCTTAACACTGCTTTATGTTGCTCTAAACCACGGTACATTTTCAAAAAGCTACAGTATTTTCACATCACTGGAAGCCGCTTATTGCTGTAAAATACATTATATATAATCAATAGCAGCTCACTGCTGCATTGCGTTCATATCAACAGCATACCATACTGCGCAAACAGAACCCCAGACCCCTCTTTTCAAAACAACTCGAGTGTGGTTCATCGGTGCAAGACGTTTAATTATTTAATTTCTATTTTTTAACTTCACAGAACTGGCCAGGAATATCTCCTCCTGTCCTCACAGCTAGGCTAATATCATGTGGCCCAGTAGTCGCCCTCATGCAAAACTGAATGATGTCCTTCGCTGTTGCGTACAATGTCAACAGGATGTAAGAACCCTCCCACTGCAGTGCCAGCAAACCAATTCGAAAAAGGTTAATTAAATCAGAGTGCTTAATTCATTGTAATTAACCGGCTGGTTGGAATGACCGGAAAGTACTCGTCGTGTTTCATCAGAGGAGAAAAAACGATCGGACGGTGAAAAAGAGAAAAACCTTAAGTGAAAACAAAGTGGCCAAATCATTCGGTGGCGAGCAGCATGGCAGACTGTTGGCACGTCAGAGTTATGAAGAGAATGAAAGACGGTATGTGAGAGTGTTTGTGAATGTGTGTGGGTGGGTGTGGGGGGGCATAAGGGATAAATTGGCGCTTTTGAATGGGTATGGTGTATTTTAGCATTATATCGTTTCCTTTGTGCATACAAACATAATTGCCTCCCTACAAAGCAGGGTAGCAAACAGCGAGTTTGTCTTCTTTCAAGACAGCCACATTAAAAGGCAAAGCACATCGGCAGAAGTGAGCTCGCAACAGCAGCCCCCACAAAATGAACCCTGCCAGGGATCTCTCTCTCTCTCTCCCTATGTTTTACTCCCCATGTATTCTACCCCAGCACCCCTATTCCTCCCTCTCTTGCTCCTTTTTTCACGCTCTGCAGATTATCATAAGTCGCTGCAGTGGAGTTCTGGTGTGAACACACCACTTGACCTCCGAAGCCTTTCATCCTCTCTTGTAGTCCAAACAAACCATGCCCTTCTCTCATTCCCCGACATGCCGAGGCCTCCGATGTTCTCCGCCCATAAAAGGAAACAAAATCAGCAGCCGAGGACCAAGGAGGATTCAAACAAATCCGATTCAGCATACTTCAAGCTGTCATTTTTCCACCCTTACTATGTAAGCTAGCAGACGTGACCACACACGATGCGGGTAATATCAGGCACCAAAAAACTTTTTGCATGGTGTACTGATACTAAAATGTGCAGTGATACAATAAAATGTTGAATAATTCACTACAATAGGGTCCACAAGATTGGGGTTAATTAATTCTTTAATTCATGAAGGACATATTAAATTATGCTTCAAGTTTGCAGTCAAAAAGACTTATGAAATATTATACATTTTCAATAATTTTTACTGTTTTTTCAATCAAATAAATGCAGCCAAAATATATGTTTAAAAAAACATTAAAAAAATTCTACCAACTCTAAACTTGTCAACATTTGGTTACCTGCATAAAAAAAGTACAGAATACAGAATTTCAGGAATCTGTACTATCACAGGAAAGAAACAAAGCTGACATGTCAGATGTATTAAATATGTTTCAATATTTATAATTTGGTATAATTAATTAATTTATCTACTAGTCAGAGATGTTTACCTAAATTAAAATGATTTGCTTTCTTGGGAGGCGTTACTTTAATTAGCACTGCAGCTCATCGTATATGAAATGTCATATTTTTGTAAATCAATGAAGACGAAAGAAAATTATCCTCAGTACATTCTCATCTAAATCAATTTGCTGAACCGAACATTTAAAATATACTGACATTAAATTATTGAATTTATTGACAGCCCTACTTTAATTTAATCCATCGCCCAAGGCTGTTTATTTGTTGCTGGTCTGATGTCAGTATCAGAGGCTGGTACACTCATTCTAGACAGCAAATAAAGATAAAATAGAGATTTTGGTCTAAATCTTTTCAGATTGTACTGTCCATGTGTCTCTTTCACTACATTTCTCACAAACTTCAGACGTAATCAAAATTCAATATACATTTTGTTTTTCTACTAATTCCTTTAAAATCAGATCATCAAAGCAAAAAAATTGCAGTGTGAGGGCACTATTTTCCTGTTAAAGATGTCAGTAGATATTTTAAATCATTGCTTTTGGGGTATAAAATGGCCCAGCTGTTCAGATGCTGGTTCATTGAAATGTACAGTACAACCATATACATCAGGCTGTAATACATATTTCAGTAGATGGGATTTAGATTGAAACTAAAGAGGGCTGATTTCAAGTCTCAATCGCAACAAAACGTGCTCAGCTCTCCTTCAAGCTGACCTTGTTAACATATCAAAGGAAGATGGTCTCGACCTCGTCAGACACATGGATTCAATTAACGTCTTGCTTTTTCAAATGGCCATCAGAGAAGAACTTAAAGGTCTTCAACACAACCTGAGCCAAAGTCACACAGAGGTCCTACAAAAAAAAAGTCAGCGAAGGTTTTTTTGTGATGAAGGACCTTGTTGGGAAGCATCTAGGTGAGGAAGCATTGTGCATAACTTCACAAGATCCAGACAGCGAATAGACTCGTTCTTTCAGTGTAGCCATCAATCTTTGTAATAGCTTATCTGTTTTTATTTCTCCCCCATACATTCCGTACACGGCTCGGAAGTTGTTTTTAATGCATTTCTATTAGGGCACTATTTCAACATACAGTGCCCACTTTAAAGAGAGATAGAAGGAGAAAAAGAGCGAGGGAGTGCGCTTGCTGAGCCATGCGTGCCGCTTCAGCTGTGGGAAATAAGGAAAATTGATCTGACATTGATTTTCCATGCCTGGCTCACACTTTATTCTGGCACGGAGGTAAGGTGATGTGCGTTCCTCTGTGTGTGTGTGAAGGGTTTCCCTGGGGACGTGGGTCTGGTTGCTGAATCAGTATCCCTGTATTCACGTTCACACCGGCCGGTAATGGGGTTAAACGTATTTATACAGAACCACTGACCTGCATCCCGTCTCACTTGTTAAGAGCCGATTGAAACCCCAGCCACCTCTGTCTTCAACAGGACATGGTGAATGGAAAATAAAAGATTCTTAACCAGACCTGATCTTGCTCCTCGGTTCTCGGGGAAGAAAACCAAGGCACGACCATGCAAGTTAATATCGGCATCACTATTAATAATGGTGGCCATTATGCAAGCAAATGGACTGTCCCTTTGCTATTTACTCAGAGGAGATGGCGGCCTGATATTTTGTGCTGATAAACTGGCAGTGGAACGTTGATTAGAAGCCGTGTGCCTTCTTTATCGTTTAATGAGAAAAGACTGCCGACTTTCTCCACTCTCTGCCTGTCTCTCTCTTTCATATTTCTTTGCGTTCGGTCCTGCTTTGCCTCCCCCCCAGCCCGTCTGGGTTGCCATGACAATGGTGCGTCGCCACGGCAACAGTGAGAGCTGACAGGTTGGTGTAAAAAGAGATACAGCGATCTGAGCATACCAGGCTGCATACAGTAAGTAAAGAAAGAGAGAGGGAAATGAGAGAAGTACGCTGAGGTGCTAGTTGGTTTGTAAAAGACAGAAGAGAAAAGCGGAAAAGAGATGAAGGGGAAGGGGGTATAGTGTGCACTGAGTGTGCTCCCTTTTGAACCAGAGAGAATTTGAGAGCGCAGAACATGCTGAAACATCTGTCCAGCAACATCAGACAAGAGCTGCTGCTTCACTTTCACAGCTCCATCCTGTCATGCAAACCCAGTGAAGAATTTTACTTCTCAAAGGTTTATAGCTCAGTATTATAAATGAAACATAAATGAGACCATAATTGAATGACTTTGTCATTTTAAATCTGTATTACTATCTTCTGTTGAACATATTTTTTAAATAAAAGACAGTGAAGGTCAGTGGAGACCAAAACAACACTTCTCCATTTAAAATAACAATTATTATTTTACTATTTAAGGCTTTGTACTTTAACATTTTACATTTAATTTAGTTTTACTTGCTCTTTCTTTGTAATCAACCAAGAAATTTACTAGCAATTTCTGAGTGAAAATAGTTTTGGACCCCACTGACTATGGATTAAGAATTTTCCACAAAACAAAACAGTTGTCTGGTTTGTACATGACGGTGAGTAAATGATGACAGCTTTCATGTTGCGATATTATGCTTATTAAAAAATGAGCTGGGATCATTGGAAATATGTGCATTTCTGCAACACCGTTATTAAGTACCTTACTTAACAAATGCAAAACTGATTAAAACGCATTGGCTGATGCAAACTGTGCCGTTTGAAATTCCTTATATGCAGGTTTGTCTAACTCCATACTGTGTTAGTAACATAGCAAATCTTCTGAACAAAAAAACCTATACATGTAGATATACAGTGGCACTAATGTCCAAAAGCATCAGTTTTGTTCTGAATTCATTTCATGATATTCCTTAAGTAATTGTGCAAATATTTGGTTTTAACTGTGGACTCGCTAATCATACTTTGTGTGAAAAGAAATACAAGTTAAGTTTTACTGCCTCTAAGTTTTTATTTCAAATGGGGAAAAACGCAGTGATTTGTGGGTAAATTTATAATTACAGAAATGTTTTTAAAGGTACGTATTTCCAGTGAGCCTGTGTTGGACATTTGACTGCAGATTTTGGTATAAATTGGAGCACAGTTAGGGCCACAGTTATAGTTAAGGGCTGTTCTGAAACTCGGAAAACTAAGTGAGATTACCTTTTCCTTAGGAGATAAATCTACGAAACCAGGACACAAAAGGTTGCTCTGTCATGGTGAAGATATAAATATCATATTAAATAATAGTATAGCCTACACCTAAAAAAATATATTTCTTGCCAAAAAAACAAAACATTGTAATGAATAACTTGTCAAACTCGAATGGTAAATGTACACTAAAAACTACTAGAATGCATACTAATGTATGTGATTAAAAGTATAGCAATAAATAAAGAGAAACTAAACATTTCTTTATATCAAAGAAGCTACAGAGAGACGACTGTTTAGAACAAACCGACAGATGGTCTTATCCAAAACACTATTCTTGTTTAAGCTACAGCAACACACTGATTCACCAGTCTGATTCACTGCAGTGCAACTACTGTACAATGAATCACAGATTTCAATATGAAAGAGAGGATTGATTATTCACTCAGCTCGCCTGACTGTACAACACAACATGACTTTAAAAACAGCATATGTAGCATTTGTTTGTGAAACACTTAGGCTACTGGGGAAAAGTCCCCAACATTTGGCTCGGCCCTTTCAAAAACTGCTTTTTTGCCTTTACAGCTCTGCTCTCCTCTTTTTTCATCTCTTTGAGAATTTGAAAGCACAGCTCACTGCTTTCTTATCAGTGCAGGATGAGACCGAGCCATGATTCGATTACACAACAGATGTACAGGAAGGTTAAGGTGCTAAGGAATCAAGGTGTGTGTTCAGCTCTTTCTATATTACAAAAAGAGGCACCATACAACACTTGAATTCAGCATGCACACACACACACACACACACACACACACACACTTCTTGAGACTTTTTTCTTTTTGCATTTCCCATAGAAAATAAAATCTTGAGAGAATGCTTTAACAAGCTACAGTTCAAATACTACAAAAGTTAAGTAAAAGGGTGGAATGTAAGAAGAAAAGAGCATTTTGAATGGGATGGGAAACATACAGTAGGAGAGACAGTATGAAGTTGCAAAGAGGACTGAGAGTGAGAGAAATGCTGAGAGAGTAACAAGAGAAAAGAGGGACGTGAGAGGAAGAGGAAAGGTTTTCTGTCCTCTGTTTAAAAGCTCTCAGCTCAGTCCTGTGTCTTGACCTTGTGCATAGCACTGAAACCCCAGGGGTAGACGCTAATGTGGCCCGTGCGGATCAGCAATTCCCACATCACATCACTTAAAATCTGTTTCACGCTGACCCCAGCACAGTCCCCGCAGCACCAATTCCCATAGCGTATCGCTTAATACCACTCCGTCTCACTGACTTGAGTGGAGTGTGGCCCATCAGACCCAAACACACAACACTAACAGCTCGAGTGACAAAACCATGCCAAAAGAATACTAACGAGGCTTGTTTTTATTGATTGACAAGAGATTTTATTGATTGACAATTGTCTTTTGTTAAACATAAAACAGAATGCGTGGATGAACCACTGAAAATGAACAGATACAAATACAACCAACTGCTGGTAACTCTCATAACTACACCAAATCACATTTCCGGCAGATCTTGCACTAAGTGAGCACTTGCATTTAAAGGGATGGTTCACCCAAAAATGAGTATGGAAATTGTTAAAATAGTGGTTTAACCAACAATAATCACTAGAAATCAGGTGTCCCCAACTAAACAAGCCAGAGGCAACAGCGGCAAGGAACCAAAACCCCATCCATGAGAGAATGGAGCAAAAAAAACTTGGGTTCCTAACTGATGAAGAAGAATTGACAGAGCAGCCATTAAGTGTTAGAAAGTGTTCTAGATTATTACATGTGGGGGTTTTAGGTCCGATAATTAACACCTTTGTTTTTTCATTAAGAAGTTACTTGTCATCAAATTTTTAATATCAGCCCTGCATTCCATTAGTTTTCTGAATTTGGTGTGTTTCACCAGCCTGGGAGAAATATAGAGCTGAGCATCATCAACATAACTGTGAAAGCTAACACCATGTCTCCTGATAATATCTCCCAAGGGTAACATGTAAAGCGTAAAAAGTAACGTCCCTAATACTGAGCCTTGAGGTACTCCATATTGCACATGTGATTGTTATGATACGTCCTAATTCACTGCTACAAACTGATAGCAGTCAGATAAGTATGATTTGAACCATGCACTTCCACTTCCACTAATGCCAACAGAGTTTTCTAGTCTATTCAAGAGAATGTTGTGGTCAGTAGTGTCAGACGCAGTGCTGAGATCCAATAGCACTAATAATGAGATACAACCACGATCAGATGATAGAAGCTGGTCATAGGAGCAGTCTCAGTACTATGATACAGTCTAAATCCTGATTGAAAATCTTCACAGATACCATTTTTCTTCAAGAAGGAATATAATTGCGAGGATACTACCTTTTCTAGTATCTTTGACAGAAAAGGTAGATTTGAGATCGGTCTGTAATTAACTAGATCTTTGGGGTCAAGTTGCGTGTTTTTACCGAGAACAGCCAGTTTGAAGGTTTTGGGGACATATCCTAATGACAATGATGAATTAATAATAGATGCAGCTCTTTAATAGTTTAGATGGAATAGGGTCTAACATACATGTTGTTGGTTTAAATGATTTAACAAGTTTATACAATTCTTCCTCTCCTATGTTAGAGAATGAGTGGAAGTTTTCCTCAGGGGATCTACAGTGCACTGATGCGATACTGTAGCTAATGGCTGCACAGTTTCTATTTTATCTCTAATAGTATTAATCTTGGAAGTAAAATCATTAAGTCATTATTGCTGTGATCTTGTGTAGAGTCAGTACCTGTTGATGCTTTATTTTTCGTTTCAGTTTGTCTGCTTCCTGACCTGGGCCCCAGTTAGTCAAGTATAAGATCTAAGACTATGTGCCATATTTCTAGAGAGAAGAGTGGCACCACCCCAGGAGGGATGAAGACCATCTCTTTTCAAATGGTCAGGACTGCCCCAAAAACTCGCCCAATTGTCTATGAAACCTATGTTATTTTGCGGGCACCACCCATCCAGCCATTGAAACCCAGCAGTCTCTCATCACCCCGGTAAGCAAGGAGGGGACCAGAGCATATTACAGTGTCTGACAACATACTTGCAAGTTCACACACCTCTTTAACATTATTTTTAGTGATCTCCGACTGGCAAAGTCGAACATCATTAGCGCTGACGTGAATAACAATCTTACTGAATTTACGTTTAGCATTAGCCAGCACTTACACATTTGCCAAGATGTCAGGCGCTCTGGCTCCCAGAACACATTGGACTATGGTGGCTGGTGTCTCTATTTTCACGTTCCCTCGACCTTTGTTTATCAATGTCTTTACTACCTTTCTTGGCATGCAAGATCAGAAATCTCTCAGATTTAATCAAAAAGGGTGTAATTTGTTTTAATAGATGAAGGTCTTACGGGTTTGGAACAACATGTGGTTGAGTAATTAATGACAGATTTTCATATTTAGGTAAACTATCCCTTTAATAAGAATGTAAATGCTAACGGATAGCTTTCTCCAGGTATTATAAACCTCCCTGATTACAATCAATGATGCTCCCATTACAATCAACTAAACTGTCTACATTGCATTATAATCAATGTTGCACACTTTTGTTTTATTTGCTCATAGATGTTCTACTCCTCTTGCAGTGGAATAAACTAAACAGTAAAACTGAATTTTCTATGTTCGGGTGAACTGTTCCATTAAAACAGAAACTGCATCTGCAGCAACAAGATCGCTTTTAGTTTACCAATAACAGCGAGCAAAATCCATGTTGGGACATGTTGTTCAAAATGTGCAGATCAAAGATGATTTCTGTTTGGTTAAGATGCTGGAAGCAATGAATCAGCCTCACTGATGGTGGAAAAACTTGAAAATCATCAATATTCAGAAGAGCTGAAGGGCAGAGTTTAGTAAGTTGAATCACACACGCTGCGGTTTACACACAGCATTGAGAGGAAGGAACTGTGTGAGAAAACATATGACTACAGGCCTCCAATCCATTGTTCTCACTCCGTTTCTCTCGCTTTGTCAGATTTTTTGCAAAATTAAACTGTTTAAAGAAATAAATGACTGAAAACACAATGCCTGTCCTCGCTCTTTCTCTTCATCACTGCCATCGCTCATCTTCAAATCTCTATTTCTCTCCGAGTTCCCTTTTTTAATCTTTATCACTCTTTTCTACACTCAGTTTCTCTCTCCCTCATATATCTGTTGTGGTGTATTGTAGTTGCTTTATTTGTTATGATGCATGGTGTTGCCGGGCTCACGAATTTGATGAATGCTACATAAAGACTTAGAGCCTGAGGCTGTCCATGAGTAGTTTGCCACGTGCTTGCTCCCAAACGGAAACCATTTCCTCATGCCCCCAAGGGTCACGCAAAATCATGTTACCAACCTAAAATGGCTCCCCCTTAAAGCTTTCACCCACCCCCTGAATGCATCCAGTTCACCAGCAAAGCGCTAATAAAAACAGCTCTCCATCACAGAGCAAATGGTTAGCTGTAGAAATATGGGATTGGTTATATAATGCAAGCTTATGGAAGTTTATTTAAATGGTTTTATACTGAATTTTAAATAATTCAATTTAAATGATTTTTAAATAACAGTGTTGCAGTGGATGTTGAAATAGTGATAGAAGAAACCCAGGAAGAATACAAGTGGTATTTTTCATTTTCAGCAATAATCTTTTATTATCAAGACAACAGGTGTAACAGGTAATATTGACATATATATTCTTGCAAATTAATTTTACTAACTTGAATAGATAAAAATAGAAAATGTTATCACTTTTGCTAACTCTCTTTTCAAGCATGTATGACACATCCACACACACGGAATTCTGAAAAACCTCTCAATATCTTATTGCCATGGAAATTAAAGTAAATGAACAACGCATTGATTGTTGTTATGGACCCCATTTACTTTTATCGTAGGGACAAAACTGCTCAAAAGTTTCTTCAGAATATAACTTTCTTATAAAACATAAGCTTTCCATTCATTATTATTTATTGACATTTTGATTCAGGTCATACTAGAATAGTAATAACTAAGAGTTCACAGTGAATGCACTGTAAGAACACTTCTGTTCAGTGTCAATGTTATCACTTTCAATGAGGCTTCTTACTTTTCATTTAAGCGTGATAAGAATTAGCTTCAGTCTTCTAAGTTTTTATTCACATTACAATGTAATTTAACAATTTCTTTAAGAAAAGTAGATTAAAAGTGTATCATAATGTCACACCAAAGTTGGAGTAGTATCTGTTCAGCTACAGTTACACTGTAAAGCTTGTCTGGGCAAGTAACAGCAACCAAGGAGGGATAGCAAAAGGTCAACTGCAACAGTTAAAATCAATGAGCATCACTGTGGGAGGCTGACACAAGTGCTGCATTCTAATTTGCATATTATTCGTCCTATATATTAAGCGTCAATGTGTCCCAAATCATTGTATGAGCTAATAGTGCCTGCACCCCTTGTTTTATGGGACAGTAAGATTTGGATAGCTCTGTTTCAACTTGTAGGAATGCAAATGCAAGTCTGTAGTTTGTAATGCATTGTGAATCTCCAGGTAAAGAATTTAGTGACATGTTAGCTACACATTTGAATGCATGTCCTAATATTAGAATATTGTCTTTCTAAATATTCAGAAATACTTTATGTAAATTTTTATCACTAGTGAATTTTATACATTTAGTATGTACAGCATTAAGTATGAGGTTGAAGCCTGATATTATCTATTCTATTACACCATTCAAAGTCAACAAACTCCCTAATTCCCAATTAATTAGCACACACACACACACACACAAACAAAAACCAACCTGATCTCACAGAATTGCGTGAAATAACCACGAACTCTTAATGCATAATTCCGTGTTAGTATCACGTAATG
>JAUMHR010000056.1:8395443-8417905 GCA_032361145.1 Enteromius fasciolatus
TTTACTGCACACGCTAAATTAATTATTACTAAAGACAACTACAGACAAGCTTAGGCTGCTTTATGGTGATATATTATAAATGGTTTTGACCAGCAATGAATGACCAGCTTGTAAGAGATTTGGTAATTTTCAGAAGTTTACCTAAAATTATTCTTTTTGGCAAGGTTATCAACAAGTAAACAATTAAAAAATCATTGAGTTCACATGAACTGTGGATTAAAAAAATTATTTGCTGAAGAATCTATGCTCTCTTCAGGTTAAATATAAACAAATTTCAGATTCATCTGCTTCTTGAAGACACATTTCAAATTGAAATGGACCAAATATTATGTCAAAAGATAAATCTGTGGCTGTTAAAACTTTGACAGAAGTATGTAAACACATTTTGTTACAGATTTTTCCTTTTACACCTATAGATGTGTATGTGTGTGCGCTTGTGTTTATTTGTGTGCAGGAATGAGGGCAAAGAGAGACAGAGACAGAATGACGAGAGAAAAAGTAGGAGATAAAGAATGAGGTACAGACAAAAGAAGAGAGAGAGAGAGGAAAGAGTCCGCCGTGGCTGTATTCTCAGGCTCATTCCATTTGCATCAGTGATTTAGCAGCCTTTCCAAAGCCTGCGACAAGCGTGCTCTCATTAATTAAAGTCCCTCGTTCTTCCCCCACGTCTGCACGCACTGGGTACTGCGGACTTATTCTAAATAAATTTCCACATAGCCATAAAACCTGTCCCTCAGGATTATCTCCCCCCCCACACACACACACTCTTGTTCCATCTCCTTTCTCTCTTGATCTCACTCTCTTTCTTCCTCAGACTTTATCTTAAACTAGTTGCCTCTTGTTTTTCCTTTTGATCAACCCAGAGGAAAAATTTGAGGACTTAATGGAGATCTCAATTATGTTGCATTTAAATATCAACCTTGTCTTTGATATTTCTCAGAAAAGACACACGTTAGAGATAGAGTGGAAACTGAGATGTGGATCAGACTGTTTGGGCTGACTTTTAGATTTTGCTATCTGATTACAGTGTGTGACAGTGCTTTGGTATATACAGCATTTTCTCTAATTCTCTACATTTAATGAGAATATCACTAAAGTAAAATACCAGTAAATCAGCTAAAGAAGCTGTAACATCACTAAAATGTTAGGCAAGTATGCTATGTGTAAACAAAGAGTGCATGAGTTTAGGATGCTCTGATTCAAATCATCTCCTAAAATGTCAGAAAAATCTGAAGGATTTTAGTTACAAACTTGACAGAACTAATGCAATATTTGGGAGGAAATGCTTTCTTGCTATATTTCTGGCAAATGCCACACAGTGTAGTCCTGATATGTGAGTGGTAACAATATGATATCAACCCAATATGATAAAAGTAGAAATCCACTGCATGTGTTAAGAGCAGATGTTGTACACGCAGTATGCTACAAAAGCTAATGTCAAAGTGGTTATTGTTAAGATCTCTGGTTAAAATGTTGCACATTACTAGTCTCCATTTCTCCTCTATTAAATATCAGTGATACCCTGAAGAAACCATTGAGATATTAAAGAGATCCAATTGCACTTTTGCTTTCCTATGATCATTTTCACCTATTCCCTCGGTTTTCTTTACTTCTTTCTGATTTGCATCCTTCTTTAACAGCTGCTGCAGTCATGTTTCCCATGGTAACATTTACATCATTCAGACAAGCCATTGGTCACTGTACCCACTCTCCATTAAGCAGGTATATATGTGTGTATTGATGTGTGTTTGCTGTGAGAAGATTCTGAAATTGATGGTTAGAACATCTAGAGTGGCTGACATATGGGTCCAAGGAGACGGAGGTAAGTCTCTAACCCCTCACCTCCATGCTCCCCAAGTCACCAACTCAGCACTTTGCACTAGCACACACATTACATACAAATAGCAGTTTTGCAGGTGCATTGCCTCAGTATGCATTTGCCTATATTGCTGATATCTCTCCCATATGTATATGTGCAAATCCGTCTGTGTATCTTTGTGATTGTGTGTAAAGAGAGAGAGAGAGCATTTTAAAATGCATCTGGGGAGCAAACTGCAATGGCAGGGCTTTTTGTTCAAGTCCCCATGGGGGAGCAGTCACAAATGAGTCAGCAGCTAGTCGGATTTACAGCACATTGATTAAATTAGCATTCGTTCCAGCAGCAGAATATCAACTCATTCGACCAGCCTTGTCCTCCCTCCTTTAAACACACACACACCAGCCGTGAGTTGCCCAGCCAGGTTCGACGGCCCGGTTTCTCCCCCTCTTTTGGCCCACAGCTGCCACCCCACATCCATGACCTAGGAGTTATTTATTTCCTCATGACAGGGAGCAAAAATTGACTCTGCAGCAAGGAAATAAAAAATGGACCTTAAGGAGACAGATGCAAGAAATGTATCTCTTTTGTAGGTCAGTGCCCAAGACCAGGCCTCGGCTGAAATCAAATATTGACTGGCCGCAGTGGAAGATAAGCCCGAGTCTGAGAGAAGGCCCGAGGGTGAAACCCAGCTTGCTGACCTGCTTCTCTGTGATATGCACCGGGCCAATTACACATTTTCTGCCCAATTAATTTGCCAGGAGAAATTGTATCAATTAGCAGGGAAAAATAACAACACTCTTTTCTTTGTTATTCCACAGTGTAACAACTCATTTCTCACTCTTTCTTTTCCTCCTGTGGAAAAAAATGTAAACATGAGCTGCCCTGATGGCATTTTTTTTTTTAAAGCAGTATTTATTTATGAATATTTAATCAATTAGTGAAAGCCCTTTGCAGAGATTGCCTGTAGCGTATCACAACGAAGTCCCTATTTGAATAGAGCTCAAGAGATTATTACAGCAGAAATGCTTTGTGTTTGGTGGTCCTTCAAAAGAAAAGAAGAACAAAAGAAAAGAGATGGCCTTGCAGATCAGATTAGTGGCTGAAATGAAAAAGACGATAATCAAAAAGCACCAGACAGCTAATGCATATCATTTCTCCACTAGAGGGAGCAAAAAGAATATTGCACTAATTTTGTTTCCAAACAGGTTTCCCAAATACTGCACTATTTGCATTGTTCAAACAAACAGGAAGTCCCGCCTCAAACTCATGCTACTGAACCACAACAGTGATATGTTAGACAGCTTTTTGGAATGACAGGTAGAAACACAGGTAATGCATTCTGGGAAAATTAAATGTTTATTCATTCTGGTCAAGAAAATGTGAATATATATTATCATGAAAATTGTACATAATTAATATTCAAACCGAAGAACTGAATTGGGATTTTAAATGCATTCTCATTTCAGTTCAATTCCAAATGGCATGCAGCCCTGCCATGTGTCTGGCTGGCATGGTTTGGGAAGGAGGGGGGACAGGGGCTTGTTTCTTCCCTTCTCAGGAAACAAACTGACACTAAAGCTCACCCATTTTGGGGAGCTTTTGAGCAGGCGGAAGGATTTGAGCAATGTTACCAATCAGACCTAACCCAACCTCCACTAATCCAGGGTGGATTTAGAGACCGTTGCATTTCAGGGGGGCTTCAGACCTCACAAACACACGCTGCCCTGATCGGGGCTTTGTAGATAACACACCTTACAAGGGCAGGCTGAATTTAAAATTCAAAACAGAGCTATTTAATTCCTTTATCTGCAAATTTACTTTAACAGTCTGTTTTTCATGCTTGTCATCAAAATTCTCGCCTGCTCCTCCCAACTCAATTCAGACCCCAGAACTGTGATTAAATAACATCTGAGCCACGCTTTCATTCACAGTGGATACATCTCTCAGCATGTCATCGGTGTCCAGCTTTTTAAATGGATTACACTGTCAAAACCATTTATTCAAATTCATGATATTGGTGCTGGAATTGCACTTCTGTAACAGAAGTGCAAGTGTGTTTTTGCAGTTTTTGTTCCTTAATGCTACAAACTGACATCTACAGCCCATCCCGTCACAACATAAAAGACTTAAGTCAGAATCTTAAGGCAGAGACGAGTCACGAAGCGAGACGCCATGGTGCCGCTGACATTGGCTATTGATTTTGACATCTACTGCAGATGAAACTCCTAGCATGAATCTTCACGCATGGCTAAGGTTATGCTCAATGATCCCTAATGTTCACATAACGGTCAGGCAAAATGGATTTCGGATAAACGTTATGAGACCCGCCGTCAATAAAGAGCCTCGTTTGTGAATTTTGTTTTGTCTATTTGTCTGACTTGTAAACTGATTGATGGCCTGGCTTTTTCTTTTTTTTTTTGTCTCTTACCTCTATTTTTACTGACCTGGGGTAATGTGGCTCAGCTGCCAAGGTGCAGGCGTAAGTTGGGTGGACAGTTGTGGACCCAGCTGCCAAAGGGACATATGTCGAGTAGATTCCGCAGGGTACTGTGATGGCACGCAGAGACTTGGCTCTCGAAATGACCGTCAGGGCATCAAAAATGGCACAATACGAATGCAGAGACACCAGCATGCCAATCATACTCATTTGCTCCTGCCTAAAGGAAACAGTATAACATTGACCAAAAGGACAAGGCAAAAACTAGCATTTTCAAATTTTAACTATTTAAGGGATAGTTCACCCCAAAAAAAGATTTTGTGATCATTTACTCCTCCTTTTGTAGTGCCGTTGCATAAACTTGTCTTTCTTCTGTTGGACACATTTTTTTTGGACCCACTGGACAATAAAAATATTACATTTTAACAGAAGAAGGTAAGTCAAGCAGGTTTGAAACAACACAAACAAAAGCAATTGTTAAGGAAATGATAGCAGAATCTTCATTTTTGGGTGAACTATCACTTTGGTGCCTCATCTGTCATCATTGGTAAATACCAGTCCCTGTATTAAATCTGCCGGCCTAATCGGGGTGCTACACATGCAGACAGGGTAATGGTCAAGGTCTAGTGCAGATCTATTGGACTTTGTGTGCACTCAGGCAAGCCTTTAACAAAATCTATTGCACCAGGGATTTTTGGGAAATTTCCCAGCAGTGTAGGAGCCTCGTTCATCATGCTGCAGGTGATAAGCGTGGTAGGCGTCACCAGGCCAGAAGTTAGATGGGTTTAGGGAGACAGAGCCTTAATATCCATCGATTCCCTTAGCGCCTAGTATTCATTATTTCAGCAGTGGGGTGTCTTCACCTTTCATGCAACCTAGACTCTTTTTTTCCTTGAGTAGGAGACCTTGGCTTGAATACAGGACCATATGCTAATATGATCGGTTAGTATGCTGGTATCACAACGATGCTGTGAATATCAATCAGAGCTTTAGACGGGAAAAGTGGCAACAGTGCCTTATTCTTTGTAAGAACTTCCTCAAGAAGCATCATTCATATTCAGTTGGCAGGTAAATTGACAGGTTTAGCACACCTCCCTCAGTCAATGCTCTTGAAACCACACTATAGCTCACGTTTGTCTTGTCTTATCCATTCTTGACCTGATTCAAGACCTTCTCTACTGCCTCATCAGTTCCATCCTGTCCTAATGTCTGTGCCGCATCCTGGACCAGATGTGCCTTAATGTGGTTATTGCCATAACAACGCCTAGAGCATACCAGCTCTGCCCAATGTCAACAGTCGATATACTCTTCTCTGTATCCTCGTTATTGCCTCTGAGAGGCCCATCTTCCTGACCCTGCCCATAACACAATTAAAAAACCCACATTAGGCTGAACGAAGAAAAGTCTGATTCGATTAGAAGGGAGCTGATGAAGGCCAAAGCCTTTCAGCAAGAATACGCTCCTCCTTTTGTCACCTTTATAAGGTTTGGGGTCAGACTTTTTTTGTTTTTATTTATGCATTTGTTATTATTTTTTTAATCCATGCATAACACTTTTGAATAATAAAAAAGATGGACTTTGACTCTCGTGGTTGAGAATGAATGAAGAGGCATAAGGAAGAGGATTGGGAAAATTCAGCACTGACTTCCATTAAAGAGTGGAACTGAAATTTGCATTGGAATGACAAAAAGGGAAATTGTAAAAAAAAATTAACAAAGGTAATGCATTCTGGGATGAGGTGTTCTTCTATAGGCTATATAAAGCCTCAAACCTCTTGTTTTTTGGACATTTTTTTCTTTAAAACTTCAAACTTTGAAATCTCAATTTAAATTAATTTCAAACTGAGGCATTAACTTGTACTTTAAACTGTATTTTCAATTCAGTTCACGATGCACAAGCACAAGGACAGCCGCTGGTCAAAGGTCAAGGGCAGAGGGATTATGTGGCACCTCTTGGGAAGTTGTAAAGGAGGGATTTATTGGCAGGGGCACTCTCAGACTAATCCTTATGGCTGAAAAGTTACCTTTGATCAATAAATTTCTGCAGAGCATCAGAACAATGGAGCTCAGGAGAGTATGTCTTCATTCACCCCCTCTCGACCGCCATTTTCCCCTAGTTCACCTGTGAAGGGGCAATAAAATAAGATTCTGGATATTGGTAAATGGAAAAAGAAAATCCATTTATTTGCAGTAGCCTGAAGGCTAGCAGCACAACTATAACGTCTCTCCTCGGCTGGACAGAAAAAACCTCACATCCCCCCAGCGTGATCACGCTACCAACTGTGGACCTCAGCTCCATCTACCAGACTCATGAGAACACACACACACCTTAACCCTTTGCTTTCCATCTCTCTCATCCCTGAAAGCAGCTTTCTGAATCCATCTCTCTGCACCATGACTAAATCCAGGGGCCAGGGATCAGGGTTTTCACCCACCGTGAATGAATTCACCTGTCAAGGTGCCTTTATACCAGCTCATTCTAAGCCTCGGGGCACCAGAACATTTACGGCACTGTCACAGTTTCATCTTTTATTATAGTAGCATGACCCAGTGGTACACCTGTCCATACCCCTCACCTCCTGGGAGATGCCGGGCACTCTGATCCCAATACGAAACACGTGGAAGATCGGGAGCGGTGACGATTTTTGTGCCTCTATTATCAGTCCCTGCCAAAGAGGTGCAGGAGCTTTTCTCAACCTCAGTCCACCCGAGGGGAATGACTGTCTTGTCGGAGAGTTGACTTCCATTTCCCTTTCTTTATCGCACCAGTGCTCAGCTGATTGAGATGATCTCTCTTGCTCACTCGCTCTCTATTTCTCCCTTAAATCCCCCTCCAGAGGGAGCCACCACAGAGTTAGGGCTTAACAGCTCCCCCAACTCGCATCCCCTCCTCTCCCTCATCCTCCGTTTCTCTCCTGGGGACAGGAGCTCGGAGGTACGAAGTATAATTCTGGCATCCTGACCAAATAAGATAAGGGAGTCAGCACACATGCTCATCAACAGCTAGGCTCCATCAAATATTCATAGGCCTTGACGGACCCTACAGTAAAATGGCCAATTTGCCAGACTACGAATGGCACACTGAAACTGGCGGATATGCTCCAGCCTACTGGATATCCACAAGGGATCTGAAGGAAAGGGCAGCCGAGGTGGTTTTGTATGATGTTGCTGGCATGGACACGCTTAGAGGACAGAGGAAGAGATGGCGAGATGATTTGGTGTTAGTGAGAGAGGAAAAAAGAGATAGCGATAGCGAAAGCAAAGGGGAATAAATGCTGGCGAGAGTGCTGTGGCAGCCGATACAGAAGGATTAGAGGAAGGAATGGTCAGCGGCAGCAGGCTTAAGCAATGGGCTGATATTTCCAGGCAGGATTTACAGCCTCCAGTCTGTCACCAGTACACAAACACCAATTCACATACTATGTAAGTTATAGAAAGATTAGTGCATTCAAAATCATATGTTGAGAATATACTCTACAAGATATACTAGGTATACTATTTCAAGCTTGTGTGCAGTTCATAATTGAATTAGGAGTTGTTTCAATTTCTTAGTTTGAACTGAAGTAAAACTGCTAACTAACTGAAATTGGAAGAACTAAAATGAATGCAAAGAAATAGATGTCAGACTTGTCAGCCTTTGAAAGGGTTTATAAGACTTTAACAGTATAGAAGTTTTAGTTCTTATCAAACAACTGGGCAACTTTTTGAGCAAATGTGTGGTCCCTTACAAAGAAAAAAAAATGAATAGTGAATTGTAGTTGTGCATGCATATTGTGAAGTGAAGGTTTTGTGTTAACAATTGTTCAATTATTTCAAAAAGACAGCAAGAAATGCAATGCCAAATTGATCAAGTCTGAGGTTTAAAAGCATGTACCTTGAAGTAAAGTAGCTTCATGGTAATAAATTACACACAACTAGAAAACGTATGGGACAAGAGAGGACTGTAGTGTCATTTTGTCTTACTACATAAAAAGAAATATGTACTTTGCCATTACAAATAAAATGCATACGTTTAGTGTGTAGCAGAAATATATGTGCTGGTATTCATCCCAAAACTTACTCCCTAGTAGAAGCACACAGTAAAAATGTTCCCTCTTTATTTCATCTACCTTTACCCTTTTTTACAGGTTTATATCTAATTCAAAAGATGAAGCAAAACACAAATCATCCATCATGTCTCTTTTTATCACATGGGTGTCCATTTCAGTGCTATGATGATCTGTGAGGTATAGGAAGCCATTTGCGACACAGTAAGGATGATTGAGATATAAACAGTCCTTGCTCTTAAACCACAAGCATCTATAGGCAGAGCTGGAGAATTATCTGCATAGAAGCACAGCAGGCCCATTGGTATAACTCAGCCTGGTGCTCTAGAGTCACTGCAGCAGAGCCTTCAGCAGTTTCAATCCCCAAACACAGGTGCACTTCATGGCCAAAACAGCCTCAGTGGTGCAGGCTAAAATTGATAAATTGTCACTTTTTTTCTTTTTTTCTTCTTACTTTATTGATGCAATATATATTCCAAGAACTACATTGTAGTCTTTAAGATTCTTTGCCTTGCCTGGGGAGAAAAGAGGATAGAAAGAGAGAGAGGCTTGTGTTAATACATTACAAGACTGAAGTAATTCACCAGAGTGTTCATAAAATGAGTGCTCGTAAACCACACCTCTGTCAGGCTGGAGCAACCCCTTACAGAGGCGCCAAGAACTAAAGGCAGTATGGCCAGGGCAACGGGTGCAACAGTCTCAAACCACACACATGCAGTGCCATCTCATTCACACACAGGGTCTAAAATCAATGGCTGATAAAATGTAAAAACAAAATTACTTAATATATATTTTTTTCTAAAAAAACATAAATTGTAAAAAGTATATATACTGTAACATAACATCATGTAACTTTCTTCTATAAGGAAAATAAAATTCTGAATTATAAGTAGAATTTTCTTTATGCTGTCAATTAGTTAGCAAAAAATCTGTATCAGAAGGTTACTCCCTAGCATGCAAGACTGAAAAACTAGAGTAAAGTGTGATTAACATTCAGCTTTTCAAACACAGGAATAAATCACATTTTAAAATATCTTAAAATATAGTTAATACAATTAGTAAAAATGTAATATTCAACAGTATTACTATTTACTGCATGTTTATCAAATACATACAGCCTTGGTAAGCTTAAAAATTTAAAAACAATGCTCAAAACCATTTAAAATATAAAATATCAGTACTTTAGAGCGAAGAGAGAAGTAGATGTTTTAGGTTTGAAACAGCTTTTACATTTTACCGTACACCAAGTTGTTAATAAATTTACTAGAAGAAGCATTTAGAACTTAGCAACAGATAATTCTGGACCCTGCACACACATATCACATTTCACAAGTCATACTAGCTTAAACACACACACCTCACACATGGCTGCAACATCAGTGACCAGACTGGGAAAATTAGGTCACCTCGATAGAGAATAATTGGCAATACCAGAGGAGTCAACAAGCCGTCAGACAAACTGCAGCGCAGCGGGAGATCGGCAGAGGGGAAACTTTAGAGAGTAAATCTCTCCCTCGCACACACACACAGTGAGGCGCTGAATTCTCCCCTGGGTCAGGGAGCCACACAGAAAAAGGAGACAGAAAGACAGGAATGAAAAAAAATATGAATAATGACCCTGGAAAAATGAAATGACTTGGTACAATAGAATAGACAGTTAGATCAGAGAAACAACAGAGGAACTGATAAAGACAGAGACCATTGTGGACAGAGAAAAGAAATTAGGATATCAGCTTGGTAAAGTAGAAGAAGTGTGTGCAAGAAAGAGATTGGCTATGGAAACATAAAGAGTACAATTTAATCACTTTCACTGCATAGAAGACAAAAAAGTGATGTGTCCTGAACCATGTACCCTTTAATGGATCTATATGACAAATTACAGCTTTATTTCTGTTAAAGACTGAACACACAAAATGAGCAGAAGTGTATGATTTATGAATATGGTCCCTTGGCATGTGTGTGTGTACATGAGAATGTATGCTTCATGCAGTGAGACAAGATTTAGATGATATAGCCACAGCTGTGAACTGCATTTTAATTAGCTCAAATAACATTAGCGAATCTGAACAGAAGCTTCCATCCACACAATGCATGAATTCCTACTGTAATGGTCCTGCAAAACTTGCCAGTTTTATTCACAATAAAAGGTGAAGGGAATATTATTTTGGGGGGAAAAGTGGATAATTAATGCAGTGTGATGTTAATATGATCTATATTGTAAAATTAACATTTGGAGCTTGCTTTTTATACTTTTAAGTTTTAATTTTAACTTCGGATAAAGCTGTAGTATTCATGATTTGATTTGTTTTTATATACAGTGTAGTTCCATATAGTTGTATACCTGTCTATCCTGTTTAAGAATGCACTTTAGAGAGGAAAAGGACCTCACAGGTTGGGGCGGCCAATCGATCCTAAAGTCGAGAGCCATTTTCGCCTATGAGTCACCAGCAGACCATCCATTACCCATAAATGTTTGCGTGGGCAATTGTGCGCACATCACACCTACAGCCGCTTTACAGCAGACCAGCCGGCATTAATTGAGGTATTGAGAGAACGTCATTACCGTGGTAATAATTCAACGGCGTAAATGATTGCGGCAAAAATGGCTGCGCCTCATTAGCCCCATATCTCATTGCTTAACAAACATGTAATTGAGTGCAAACGTATTTGCCTATTGATGGGTCCATTTCCAGCTCAGAGAGTTCTCCTCAGCTTGATAAAGAAGAAACTAAATGACACTAAGGAAAAATGGTGACAGTATATTTTTCAAACTTAAAATGTGTCACTTGATTTCCTCTACAGTCATATGTCTTTATCACATTTATCAGTAATGAATTCATAATCATCTTATTAGGCAAGATATCAGTCTGCATGTAAATGCATCGTAATAACTATTACGTTTTAAGGGTGTCTGCTCCAATTAGCTTCAAATAGAGCCATGAATCCAGCAGAACTGCTGCCAAATGGCCCAACGGCCCTGGCAGATGCAGCCCATTTAAAAGCACATTTCTGTCTGTCTGTAAGGGCACCGCGACTACCGGGTTGGACCCGGCTCACCGTCTTCAGTGTTTATTTGGTCTCCATTATCTTTTATTTGCAGGCTGATGCTTTCACTTGGCAAGAGATCAGCTGTAATTCAGCCTCACGGAGGCAGTGAGTGAATGTAGGAGCAGTAGAAGAGCCTGTTGTCGCCCTAAGAGAGACACGCTGGAATAGATGAAACAAACAGGTCTGTCAGGCTAAATAAACTCTGTGGTTTTGTTTCTGATGATCCTCTTATTCAATCCAAATTGACCCACTAACAATTCATAAACATTTCATGCTGCTCTTTTACTGAAGTTTTCCCAGAGAGGAACAATGACGATGTATAGTACGTGCTTAAATTTCATGCCCTAACATTCTATACATTCTACACAGTTTATATTTCGGCATGTGTAATGATTAAAATGCGTTATTTATTTGTGGTTAAGAATTGCAGGTGTAAAAAGGTTTTTGATTTCAAGAGATACATACATTTCTATCAATTAACATGCTAATGCTTTATTTCTACCATCTAGTTACACTTACATTTACTTTCTGACATCATAGAGATCGCAGTAATCACAGAGATCTGTAAAAATGATTTTCTAGAAAAAATTTGAGTTATTCACAATGTACAAACATAAAATAGAACGATTGTATTCAAACAACACAGAACTACTGCAGCAAAGTGACAGCAAGCTTCAGTATTCACCTTAAAGAACCCTGTTTCTTCAACAACAACAAAAACAACCACAGAGAACTTCACGAAACCAACATCCATGAAAGAACTGCTAAAACTTTAATCAGAGGTGCAATGCTAAAACGCAAAAAAAATGTTGTGATGATCAAAAAACCTGGACAGTTGGAGCACCAAGATGAAATTCAACATCTGCCCTGGCTATTTCAGTCCGACTTTAATATTATCAAACCACTTTGGGAAGTTTGGAGAAGTAGAATGAGAAGCATGCCCCAATCCCTCCCCCGTATAAAAAGTAAATAGTGGTGAAACCTATTTCCAGGCTTTCACATTATTTTCTCCAATCCCTGTAATACATACAGTTTATTCATATACATCTACCAAAAGTCATGTACATTAACAAAACAGCGTAGGAGATTGGGTTTCAAAACACACAAAATGCAGGCATGTAAGCAGTAAATGATTTAGTTTGCTATCCAGACATCCCACACATCCAGATATGACATTTAACACACATTCAGTGAGGATAAAATGCAAATGGGAGGACCAGAGGGTAAGGATGAACGATAAAGAGTGAGCAAAAGAGAAACATTAATGGATAGCAGTCAGTATCTCAGCAGCTCCCCAAAAACATATTTAAGATATGCAAATGACTGTCATAGCGAGGCACTTGACAACATGTTATTATGTCTCAATATACAAACAAAACAAGACACAGAGAGAAGAGGGTGAACAAAATGAAGGAGAGAGAGAGAGAAAAGAACAAACAGAGATAGAAAGAATAGCTGTTTGTGCTCAGCAATACAGATACTGACCGAGCCACATGGTCCAGATACTATGAAAGCTTGTTTTTGTCACAGGATGAAAAAATAAAAGTAATTGTGTCTTACATATCAGATATTTTTTCTCGGATTTGGAGGATATATAAACTTGTGAAATTATCCCTTTGCAAAGACCATCACCTCTTCGTTACTCTTGCTATAAGCCATAGCACTCTCACGCCACATCATGTTCTCACACAGTAAAAAAAACATTGTGGAGCAAAGAGGAAACAACGCACTGATGGACAAGACAGTAGGTTACTTTAGGTATGAAACAGTCTCCACTTTCAGATTTTGTATTTTTTTAATGCATAATAAATACCATTTTGTGACTCTATAATATATTGTAACAGATTACTGTAGCACCTCAGTTCAAGCAGCATGTAAACCGTTCATCTCTTACAGTTATAGCTAGAAATAAACATGAATAAACATCAGAAGGTAGGTCTTGTTTCAACTGCGGAAAAAGACATCAGTACACACCACTTTTCAAGTTCAAGTACACCAATGTTAATCTACTCTCCTGTCTGGTTTGCTTGTCTGACAGTAATGGCAGATTTGGCATTATGATTGGTCAGATCACTTGTCACCTGTCAATTCACAATTCTGAGTTTACATTATGCAATTCTTTGATCAGAATGGAGTGCACTGAAACACAGAAATAGAGATAGATGAAGAAGGAGGGGGAAAAGTGTGTTAAATTATGGGTGTAATACATGCAGATTCCATGATAAAGACAGACATGAAAAAATACAATAAACAAAAAACACTCTGATGCTGGGCAGCTCAATGCCTAGTGGGCCGACCAGTTGCCTGGGAGACAAGCATCCAAGGGGGACAGTAGGGGGGACGAAGCGGCGCCAATAATGAAGCTCCAGCACCTGCCAAAAGCTTAAATTAGAAGGAAACGCTGCAGCCAAATCCAGCCATGGGGAAAGGTCACAGGGAAAACGTTCCAAAGCAAATGCAGAAAACACTGCAACCCAGGAGCGCCTTAGATCTCCCTAACCTGATAATGCTGAAATGGATGGGACAGCACACACAAAAGGACAATCTGCCGTACTATACCGCTTTCTTTAAGCCCTGTGTTTAACCCCTCTCAGTAAAGCAGACGCTAGGCGGAGCTGCTCAAAATGTCAAATGGTAATAGATGGAAGAAATTTGCTCCTGAAAGAAAATGAATGTGCCTCAGATTTGCTGGTCATTCTCAAAAGGTCACCAGAAAATATTAAATACCGAGTGATCAAAAAGCTGCCGGTAAAGACTGGAGATGGTGTAATCAGTACTGGGGAACATCTTCGTCTTAAATGAACGTTTGACGTTTATTAGGGGCGTTAAATGAATCAGATAATTAATTGATGCATCTTAATGGCTATTGGAATTACAAATAAGATTTTACGGCAGAATAAATGTCATGCTGCTGTTTGTTAGATTCTGACTAATGCTGGTGAGAGACCTGAATATCATTTCCATGCAGGCAGCATTAGAAACTACTGCATTCCCCTGTTGTTCTGCATCATAATACATGAAAAAGCATATCAACAAACAATCTTATTTTTATCAGTACATAAATGCATTGAAATTTAATCCTTAAAATCCTAGACCAAAAAAATTCATTCATAAAATATAGAAATACAGAAGTATGTATTTTCAGGAGTAAGATAAATTATAGTATAAAGATATTCCATTTAAAGATAAATTACATTACATTATAATAGGTGAACATGCACATTAATACAGTTAGGCCCTGCACAGTAAGGTAAAATGGATATAATATGATTATTAAAACCAGAAGAACTACTTTAATAATGGAAACAAATCCTTCAAATATTGTGCTGTTCTGACTATGTTACACCTGCCCTTTGCACATCCTTCTAGACATCCAAAAAAGAGACCTGAAGTTCATTTTCACAAGGTCCCTGACCATTTTAACCTAATCTTAACAGTTTTGTTCAGCACATTTTAGTCAGTTTATTGAAGCTGTACAACAAATCATTTCACATACTGTACAAAATATATATAGAAGTCTTAAAGGCACAGTGGCCATATTATTTCTAAAGGTCAGAGAGGGGGTGGAAGACAAGACAAAAGTATGATATGATTCTTTTAATTTAAAGCGATGCCAAATAAAAAGAATTTCACACTAATGATTTCCTGCAATATCATTTGGTTTAAGACCTGAAATGTGGCTGGGACATTTAGCCAGGGCAGGGGTGGTCCGGCAGCACTGTTTGTTTTGGTTCCTTGAGTAAGCGTGTTGTGCTGATTAAACTCATTATTGTAGTTGTAAACTGCCAGACCTGAATGTTCTCAGTATTGATCGTCTGCTGAGTGAAAGTTTGCTCTAACACCCTCAGGGCTTTAGTCCAAGATTACTATTGTCCACAAACACTCTCTGTCTCAGTTTCTCTCTTATCCTCTTGTGAGTGTTTAACTGACCATCACAGCAGCAAAAAAATTAGCCACTGACCTTCATTGCCATCTCTCTCCCATCAGAGTTTGTTAAAGAAGACCGGCTCTATATCATTCAGGGTTACAGGCCTGTCCTCGGGCAACTCTGCATGAGCGTGACACGGGTGATCTGGGTCTTCGCGGACAATTAGCAACAGGCTGTTTGATGAGCTGTCTCCAGCGAATGTCAGGGTCTCCTTTCACAGGGCAGCAGAAGATCTGGCTGCGGCTTCACGGTGTGCTCAAAACTGCAAAGGAGGTGTGAAGGCAGAATAAGACAACGTGCTGAGGTGGGCACAGCAGGAGAACTAATAAGTCACTTGCATCACCATGGGTCTGGGCCTAATATTAGTCCTTGAGTCACACTTGTACCGCAAAGCAGTACTGATTTTTTAAATGTTTTTTCAGCTAAACCTATGCTTCTCATTAAGATGGCATCAGTGATGCTGAGCATCTTTCTTGAACACTCAAAATTACATTCACCTGGCATCCAGCTGAGAGCGCCTCTATCAGGGCAAGACTCTGGCAATGCGCCGGCTCTCATGGGCTGTGTTGCCGTATGGTTCTGCCATAAATAGCAAACTGAAGATTTTTCATTAATTTCAACTTGGTTGTATTGAGCGTGACCTGCATTAACACACCTAGCATTAAAGCACATTTAAAAAAAAACATCTTAAAGGGATAGTTCACCCAAAAATGTATATTCTTTTATCATTTACTCATCCTTGTGTTGTTCCTAACCTCTGTAACTTTGATCATGTTCTCCTTTTATACGTCCAGTGTTTTGCTACAACCTTTTAAAAGTAGCATATATAATTCAATTCTCAAACTGGGAAGTATCAACATGGTGTCTTATAATGCATTAGGGAGGAAAGCCAATTGTAGACACATTAAAAGATAAAATAAAAAATATTTTATTTATCCTTATGTTGTTCCAAACCTGTATGAAAACAAAAGACGACGTTTTACTAAATGTCTCAGTGTTTTTATCCAATACCTCATTGTTTTTATACAATAAATATGATTTGGATCCAACCACACTGTCAAAAAAGTATTCTTCAAAATGTTTTCTTTTGTGTTCTGCATAAGAAAGAAAGCCAAGCAAGTTTAAACAGCATAAGAATGAATAAATCATCACAGAATTTTCCATTTTTGGTGAACTATACCTTTAAAAATCTTGTCTGCACTAATTTGAGTTGTCTGACGGCCATCAAAAGTAACATTCCACCTGCTAGGTTCAGAGACGTGTCCCCTTTACAGTGTTTTTATGATAGAACCAATGTTAATGTCAGAGGAAATAAACGTTATGTTTGAGGTGAGTTTTGTGAGCCTCTACAACTCCGGCTCCCAGAGGACCCCAGTCTTCTCAAAATGCCCCTTATGGGACTGCACCTCGAGTCTACGCTTGGGCAGCTTCGGTGACTTTCACTGCAGTCTAGCTCACATGGCGCCACCAGTCTCCAAGCCTAACAAGGTCCCACAGGTCATAAAACATACAGGCCGTGAAAATGATGGGGGTGGCTGAGGGAGTAAGAACAATTCTAGTTGTAAATTTGAACTACAGCATAAAAGAGATCAAAGAGAATGGTTGTTTAATTATTAGTTAACACTGCATTTTGCTGTTTTGTAGGGTGCCTCGAGCTGCGCATCACACAAAAGGAACAGAGTAAGACTTCATTTGCAATTTGCACTTAGCAATAAAAAGACTATATTGCAAAACAATGGCAAAGATGCACGTCTTTCTTTTCAGTCGTCTTCAAGGGCTGCACACAGTAACATACAGCCAGACCAGTGACCAGTGCTCTTTAAACTCTTTCTTTTTAGTAAATCTGAAATATACAACATAACCAGTGTAGCCACATGATATTCACAACCAAATGCCTCTTATAAGCCAGTCCTTTTTATAAATCATTCAAAACGATTCACAAACACAGGAACATACAATATTTTTTGAAGCTGCATTCAAACCCCACTTGACCCTCAGTTTGAAATGACAAAGCTTCTGTCTGTTATTCTAACCATCAACCATTCAAACTATTGCTCACCTCTTCAACTAAATGACCACTGCCCCAGTACAATGGATAGGCCAAGAGCTCTCCTGTCTGCACTTGTCTTGGATGATTACTGCATCCAGCGTGGTTAAAATACAGCCATCTATTGTGATTTGTGTAGAACAGAAAGATAAAGCAAAAACCAGTGACCTTCTAACTGCTAATGTCCAATAATGTTTATCCTGACTATTACAGGAAGCCAGGCCATTTACAGGGTAAAAATCATTTTCATAAATGATCCCTGGCTTTATATTTTATGTAGACTCACCTTGGCAGCCTGATAGACATATGAAAGCAATGAACAAATGTCATATGCTCATAAAAAGATGGTAAAATACCTGTCACAATGAAAAAGGCAATGAACCGAGCTCCCATTTTCTGGTCACTGTCTGAAAAAGGTCAAGAGCCATTTAAAATGCCCAGAAACCCACAGAACCCGAGCACATGTAATAAACATTACTGACCATCGCAGTTTTGGTATGGCTGGATGGGCAAGTGTCATTACAGCTGTCAAACACCATAAAGCCTGGTGTAATATGGTGTCTATATAAAAATATATTGCCCTCAGGCCTTCAACGGTATTGACATTAAAAGACCATTTTCTCAAAGATACTATTAAGGATTAAATATTTTCTCAACTTGCTCTGATACTTATTAACATATTCATTAGCCGAATGCCATAAAGACAGTAAATTTGAAAGATGTGGCTCAGAAGGTAATTCGGCTTGCACCTGCTAGTATCTTAAAGGGCATTTTGAGTCTTTGAGTAAAGTTATCCTCCATATCCTCATTTGACAGTAATGTGATTAATTACAACTTTCAGGGTTGTGCACCATTTATAATTCATCAGCAAATGCATTTTAGGTTCCGATTCAATTAGCAGACAGGATGTAGAATTTAAATTTGATATAGAATAGAATTAAATGATAGAATGATAGATGATTGAATGTGTAGCTTTAGAATTCCAGAATCCTCATCATCTCACATATGGAAAAAGCATTGACAAAAGTATTGAATTTAAGGATGTCAATGTGTATCTATATCTCATGGTGTGTATATATGTATACATATTACTCTTATTATCAAAATGTACCTTAATAAACTGTTATTTGCTTTGACTGTATTATATTTGAAGAAATGTGTGGAAACAAAAATACTCTATCAGGGAATAAATATGAATACTTAGTGAACACAAATCATGTAATTGCTCTGAAAGCGCTGAACTTGATTTGTGACTGTGTGAAATTGCAATACAGTAAATTGTTTTTCTTGTCTTTCCCATTAAAATTGCAATTAAACTTCTTGTGGGCCAATTCAATTTAAAGTGAATGGGTGGCAATTCTTAAATTCCCAATATTGCACAACCCTGAAACGACAGTATAAATGTTGATTGAAGTTAGTACATTACATTAGGAATGTTTCGATGATTCTTATCACTCAAATAGCATGTTAATATCCTTCAGCAGTATTTAGTAATCAAAAATTATATAAAAAATATATTTCAATATATAAGCTACACATTAAACACACACAAATCTAACAGCATTTATCTAAAAAAAGTTATTGGTATCAATCTTTATAGTCCATTTGCTCACCTGCACTTAGCCAGATCAGAAAGTTCAGCTCCATTAGAAACTGAATGTTGCTTGTTAATGTGAAACTCAGTTAGTGGAAACAGACTGCGGGTCTCAGCAGAGTTGCCACTTCCACAAACACTAAATCACCTCATTGAAACCTTGCCAGTCGTTCAGCGGTAGGAGACATCAGGGAGAGCAGCAAGAGAAAGAGGAGTAAAACAACTTGCCATGTTTTCTGATTTACGTGTTGATGTGATTGCCCATTGCTGTCTCTGGTCGTGAGCAGAAAACAGAGAGTAACAGTATACTAATAGTGTGTGTGTGTGTGTGTGTGTGTGTGTGTGAGTGAGAGAGAAAGAGAGAGAGAGAGAGAGAGAGGGAGAATGCAGGTGGGTGGATAAATAGAGTCTATATAGCAAACCTGAAAGGGCGATTGATGGTCATAGCGATTAAGATGCTATAACACTCAACAATTATGCCCCTTTAATGCATAAAAGCATAAATAAAGAAACAAAGATAGATGTGCAAAGATAGTAATTTCCATTCAAGAGAATCAAAGCGATATCAAATAGGGAAGAATACAGCTAAGGGAAAACAAAGACAGAGGAAAAGGAAAAGTGATATGAATAGACAAAGCATGAAATGGAGTGATTCGGCATGACAAATTCACCTTGTGGATCCCATCACCTCTTGTCTCCGTTTAAATTTAAAATCACTGACTTCATTTTTCTTCAAATTTAGTTAACTCTGCCATAAACCTTGCAGTAGCTACCACATCAGGAAAAGCACTTCTCAAATAAAAACATTTGACTCTAAAAGTTTAGTAGATTAAGCAAATAAATCAAGTCTATTTTCCATTCTTTTCAGTACTGAATAAAGCACATTAATAATCAATATATCAGTAACACTTTACAATGAGGTGTCATTTGTTAACATTATTTAATGTATTAACTAACACGAACAAACAATAAACACTACATTTTTAACAGTATTTATTAGTCCTTGTTAATATTAGTTAATGAAAACACTGTTATGTGTTAGTTCACAATGCATCAACTAATGTTAACAAAAACGCAACTTGTGATTTTAATAATGCATTAGTAAAAGCTGAAATTAACACAAAAAATGTATTGTTCATTTTTAGTCCACGTTTACTAATGTTGTTTTTAATTTTCAATTTTAACGAATGAATATTATTGTAATGTGTTACCAGGTCATCTCATCCACCATCTAGTTTGTTAAAATGCCTTTTAGGATTGCCTCCGGTATATAAGCCAAAAAAACTGGACAATACTATTTAACTGTTTGGTCATCAATACTCTTCTTTTGTTATCAACAGAAGCAAAATAAAAGAGTATCCCTTTAAGAGTAGGCTTCTGTGCACTGTTCAACACTCCCACAAATACATTTTCAGCACCAAGGACAGCGAAAACATGCGACTGAAAAGCAGAAACTAGTCAGGCAAACAGCTCAATCCACATGAAGTTCATCAGCTAGAGCTAAATAAGACATTCAGGCAGCCTTGAATGATATACTGGCTAAAGGTAGAAAGGCTAATGTTGTTTTTCCGTTTGCTGTCATACAGACTTAGATTAACCTGGGCCACTGACATACTGTGGCTGCTCGCAAACTACTTCTTTTCTCCTGCTGCAACTCAACACCACCAGGAGTGACCCCACACACACCTGCACCTACATATACGGATTTCTTTTTTATGACACAGCTCCCACGCGCTGCCATTGCCCCCGCAAACGCAACTTGCTTCCCATTAATGCAATTAAAACAGCAAAAAGCATATAAACCATTATGCATACCAAACACTTTGGTTCAATTTACTTTTCAAGGACATTATAAGCAAATCATTTGCTAGTGTAAAAATACTAGAGGTTAATACAAACACATGCCAAACTGAATTTCACATGCACAAACAGAGGCACAAATATGCATATTCATGTTTTCTCACCCTTGCACGCGCACACACACAAAACACAAACAATGCGAAAGCCATAATTACTCAGAAATACGCTCTCCTCTCTAATTATGGGATATTTTCCCCTCAAAATTCCTCAGAATTTAAGTTACAAATTGCATCTCCTACTGCTGTCAGACAAACGTTTGTGAAGAAGCAGTTTACAAGAACAAGCTGATTTTGGCATCCATCATTCATCTCTCCACAGGTGCACGTTTATGATGGTGCATCCACAATCTGAAAATCTCATCCGATATGATTGCATTACAAACTTCTCCTCAAACGAGGGTATAGCCGCAGAGGTCAAGCACAGAATGTCGCAGTCTATCAGTGTTTACGTGGTGACAGCACACAGAAATGGTTATAAGACAAACTGTACTATTGATCCGCTGTTGCCAACAAACAGTGGGCTGGTAGACCATGACTAATGACTCGCTCAAATATAATCTAATGATTACATGCTCAATAATTAGACATTTATAAATCACTACCACAGCTGGTCTGTAAATACGGGCAGTTACAAACCAGTAAAGAAAAGCCTCATACAGTATATTACAGTGTAATTGAATAATTGTTGTCCACATGACATTTGGAGCAACATATAATCAATTGTGAATTGTGGTAAATGTTGTAAAAAAAATACAAATAAAAAAACATTGCACATGTGTTTAGGGCAACCTAATCTTATGGTAAAGCAATCTGATAAGCCATAGGTTAAAGTTCAGCTGCTCTGCTTGTCAGTAAAATCGGATGGGTGAGTTACAGATAAATGTCTTCTTCTGAAGGTCTCTTATCATTAAATATTACATACACATACAAAAATTGATTCTAGCATCAATGTGATTCAGATATCTTGAAAACTACGATGAAATAATGAAATAAGCTATTTTTACAACAGGTAAAGAGCTGTGCTTAGACAAAAAATACAAATAAGAATGCCTAAAGACCTCCTTAACTGTATTCAAATCAGGCATGGCCAAATATCTTATTTCTTTTATTAAAAAACAGCTTTATCGATATGACTAAACTGTGAAGCCACATGAAAAAAACTGGTGTAAATTGTAAATGTAAAATAAAATTATTAACATATAAAATGACAATTTTGAGATACAGAACTGCATAAAATGACAATAATGATAATAATAATGTTGTTGGTGCAGTAATATAGAATTTAACTGATGAGCTGTCAGAGTGTGTCTATCCTGTATTCTTCCAGCTTTGAACATTCAATAAAGGGAATATATCAATAAAATATAAGATAAAGGAAAATACTTTATTTGATTATTGCTGTGCATAGAAACTGATCCGCATGTTGAAATTTTGGTGGCAAATGCAGTGGCCATATTTCTTAATCAGGTTTCAGTCTAACTCCCATAGGCTATGAGCTCCCAGTTTCCTCTGTACTGGTGCACTGAGAGAGAGAGAGCAGGGGAAGAACACTACATGATGAATGGAGAGAAGATGACTGATCGGATGACACAAGGCTTTAGGGTATATCTCCCCCCTCACTCTAGTGGACAACTGAGCCCTTATTATCCATCCAGCTTCCAATCCACACACACACACACACACAC
>JAUMHR010000056.1:8427384-8446869 GCA_032361145.1 Enteromius fasciolatus
AGAAAAATACAGGTTGGTCAATAATATGTTCTAAGTAGCTGAAAAAAGCACAAATATCAGAGCATGTCCAAACATCTGAAGGGCCCCAAAATCACCTCAGACCCCAGAGGGTTAAGGATACACCTCAAACTGTTCACCCAGAAAGCAGACAGCCACACTGAAAGCAAAAAGAAACAGATACGCTGCCACACATAACCAACTGCAGTCATTTTGTGCCCCCTCCCCGCACTAGTCAAAACAAAACTAAGAAACAGCTTGAAAGCCACAGAGGACTTTTTAAATTTTTTTCCCCTTTGCTGCACTCCTTTCAACTGTAAAAAACCAGCCATCCCGGCATATTTGCTACTTGACAGTGACAGAGTATTTCTTCAGTTTACAAACACACACTACTGGGAGAGTTTCAAAGCGCACACATCGACAGCATTGTTAGTGCCGAGCTCACTATTATTCTGCGCATCTCCAGCTCGCTGCAACACTGCTGTCAATCTATCTCCTCTGCCTATGCTTTATTTATGACACAGGTTGGGGGGGGGATGCCACACGGGGGCTCAAGGGGACACCGTTCTCCCAACAATACAATGCATTATTTGCCTGATCAAACATTTGGGAGGCGCCTTCATGCAATATGTAGCATAACTCATGTGCAACTTTGAAAACAAATGTGGCACTTGTTTCATCTGTTGCAACACACGTGTATGTCAGGACACGGTGTGTGTCGCTGTCATCAACAAAGCTCTAAATGGAGGTGTTAAAGTCGCTCCAGATGCGAAACTGACAGAGACACCCATGCCCCTCCTCTTTACTATCTAAATAAGAGGCATCACAGCTGAGGGCGATCACTAACCTTTTAAGTGACCACTTAAAGTTATAATAATTATGCAAACTCCCAACTTGTCTAACATCATTATAACATGTTTCTGCACGCCCTCAACATCATGCATTTTTACCTTAGACTTTAATTACTTTTGCAGCCTATTGTTATGTATAGAGTGCATTTGTGCCCGCCCATTTTTCCAGGATAGGTCCAGGATAGGTCCAGGATAGAGTCTTTATCCTATAGGGACTGTTTAAAAAGACTTTATTAAAGCATTCTAAGTCATTAACCAAACCAACCAGTTGCAAGTTCGATCACAACTAGTGCTGTCAAATGATTAATCCCGATAAATTGCATCGAAAATTTAAGTTTTTTTTACATATATCTGTGTGTATTTTGTATATTTATTATTAATATACGCTAACACATGCAGCATACATTTAAATAATATTGTGTTTATATATATATATATATATATATATACACACACACATATATATATATATATATATATATTTATATTCATATAACTTGATATATTATGTATTATAGCATGCATGATATATATACTGTATATATACTATACTATACACAGCACACATATATATTTATATTACATTATACATTTTTATGCGAAACAAAAAAAATTAAAATAATTAAAAAAAAAAAAATATATATATATATATATATATATATAAAACTGCATACTGAAGACATTGATTAGCTGGTTCAGGTGTGTTTGATAGGGTTGGAGCAAAAGTCTGCAGGTACACCTTCAGGATCAACGTTCCCCACCCCTGATAAACAATAGATTTTAAGTGTATTGCAAAATATGCACATTGACATGCAAATATTTACGTATTATGACAGCTTAGCAAGACCAACACAACTGCATAATTTGTGGTAATTCTTAAGAGTCCCTGAAAGCTCTATTGGTGCAATTTGCTCATTCCAACACTCATTATTCATTCATTATCTCATTTTTCAGGACAGAATCTTGGGTAATGTTCTTTTTCACCATGATTTTAGCTATTTTTATACTATTATGCATCGACTGTTAAACAAAAATATATTTTATGGACAATGCATTCAATATTTAAATATATACAACACAATATTTATATATATAAAAAAAAGTCAAATGATAGTAAAAACAATTAAACATGGAAAATATTAATACAATAAGGACTTTTCTTAATTATTAAAAAAATAATAATGTGAAAAAAATAGCTTCAACAAAACCTTAATGGACTTTATGTCACATTATCACGTTTGTGTTGGAAAGGCAAAATTCTTAACATTGCATTGGAAGAACTTGAGCAATGCTTTACTACACGTATGCCTCCCTGGCAGAAGACATGTCTATGTGGGGTTGCACAAGTCTGTCTCAACTTGAGTAATGTTCAGGTAAAACACACCTTGATGACTGTGATTGCTGAAGGTGGCTGTCTCATTTAAGACTTTGCTCAAGAGCACAGGCAGATGGGTAATAATATATAAGCCTTTGTTTACGCAACGTGTGTCAGCCGTGTTTTCAGTTTGCTCCCTTTAATTAAAGGGGCTTTCTGATGTACTGTGCAATAACGCTCAGACGTGGGAGTGTTTGAGTGTGAAAACATAGAGTCACTAAGGTGGGTGTTAAGGATATATGGGTGGAGGTATAGAGTACGTATACATACTGTATGTAAAGCCTTGCATGCAAACAAACATGATGTGTGTTTAAGATTCTTAAGCTTTACGCAACAACATGATTATCATTGCAGAGTAACTGGTTTACAACAACTGCATAATTTTGGTTAGAATATATAGAAAAAAGATAGTTCTGGACCTGGATCCTCATGACTTCTAGCATTGTATGTTAATCTATTAATGAGATAGATCACTCAAAAAAGAAAAAAAATTCCATCATTACCGGTATGATTTTTTTTTATCTTTACATAAGATGTTCCGTGATTTTTGTTCAACTATATACAAAATTTTTCTCCAGACTTCAGTGTTGCATAATCCTTCAGAAATGTCTATAATATGCTGATTTGGTGCTCAACGTCTTCTTATTTTCTTATTTTGTGTGTTTATTTTATTTTTCAAGATACTGAAAAGCATCAGAATAGCATTTATTTGAAATAGACTATACAATTAATATAACTGTAATATTTCTAGGTCAAATTTAATCGCAAATATTCATTTTTCATTTGAAAAATGAGTCATTAGCTTTTATTTAAATATACTTGTAGCACTTTCAGCATCCTTACAAGCTTGTTCGCAAACTATGCTGCTTATGGATGCCTGTCAAGCAGTTGCATAAAATCAATGAGAACTTAGTCAATAGTCCTTTAGACTGATGATAACAGAATTTGTTCCTTATTTTCTGATTATTCCAGATTAATCTATCCACTCTGTTTCTCCAGCTTGTTCATCACAGAGAATAGCGATGCAGCATAAGTGGAAAGATCTGGAAGAATAATGTTTGAAAATGACATTCTTAGTAATTCAAGACCAAGACTCGTGGTCTCACAAAATTTAGCCCTAAGGCCCAGTTATCTTCTCTTAATGGTAATGCCTGAAGACTACAGCATTCAGTTTAGTTCTTGTTGGAGCTCCATTATTGAATATGCGCCTGACATCAAACAGCTCTGATCTAGGCGTTTGGTATTGCCATCTGGAGTTCTGAATCCATGTAGCGCTGCTCTGAAATCTTGCTGAAGAGGCAACTAAGCCCAAAGACCAGCCTTACCAGCTAGCTAAACCATCTTCTCAGCTGCCTGATATCAAATGGTCTGATCAATTTAAATTGGCAGTAATGAGAATGTCTTGTACATCCAGTAGAGTGTAAAGTATACTGTATGTAGTCTAGTACAGTAGTTACATGGTGCAACCGGTTGACTTCTAAAGCCACTATGAAACGCAGAGCCATGAAAGAGCATCAACAGTTTGTTCATCATGTGCAATAGAGAAGCAAGTCTGACAGTCTCTTTAGAAGGGCAGAATGATGGAATTCTGGGAAGGTTTATGGCTTCACCTTGCCCTGGGCTGACACTTAACCGCCTCGCCCACATTTCTGATTCAGCCCCTTAGGGTGTGTGTGTGTGTGTATGTTTGCATACTTGACTGAATGTATGTATATGTGTGTGTAAAAGGGGGTACAGATATGTCAAAGAACAAACTTTGCCCTACCCTAAACTTGTACCCTCTGTGAGAAGATGCATTCAGAGCACAAACCCACATGCCTGTAAGCTACTACTCACTACTCCTACTCACAAAACAGAAAAAGGACATGTCCACACTCACCAACATGATGGTATGAGGAATGTTCCCAGAAAGGTTTGAACAGCCATTGATGTTAGTCGGGTTAGATGACATATTGAATTTTTCACAAATGAGAAGATGGCTGCAAGAAATAAATGCATAATTAAAAACTATACATAATATGATGAATGTTTCAGAAGAAAAATTGTCATTTAAAAATCACCAAATAAATAAATAAATGTTAATAATTGTTAATAACATGAGACCTTATAGATAAGAAAGTACTGTAATATAAGAAAACTACATTGGTTAGGGTTAGGTTTAGGGGTAGGTTAAGGGTTAGTACAGTACCTAGTTATTATCTTGTTATCGTAGTTACTATAAGTAATAAATAGTAGAAACATTTGCACTTTGTATTCACCCCTTCTTTTATTTCAAAGGAATAAATTACATTCAAAATATGATAATACAGAAACTGGTTCATTTAAATGTTAATAGTATTTCATAATATTATGACATTATAATATTTATAATATAGCTCTTGTGAAGACTTTTGTAAAAAAAAAAAAACAATCGGAAAGTAAGACATAAAGCAGACAATTTAAAAAAGGTTCAAAGAAATATCATGGAGGACAGTCTTAAACTCTCTGAATGAAATATCTGACAATAAACTGATGGGAAGTCCCTTTAATCTCATAATTCTGTGACTTTATCCTAGTAATTTTCACATTATTCATAAAATATGATACAACACTGTAGTGCTAAAAATCCCTCCTTGAGGTCTCTATCAGGTCTTTATTAAATCCTCATAAATAGAAAAAAGCATAAAAAGTCATTTTAATCAGGATCATCATGTTAATATTTTATAAGTGTTAGTCAGAAATTCTGCTTCCAGGCCTCACGGTTCAATAGTTATTCTGTTGCCAGAAGAGCACTGGCATGGTGTATCATCACCAACACATACCAGCCTCCTCAGCTGGCATCTCGCCAAGCACTGAAGTGTTTCTAGGAATGGATGGTGGGGGTGTGATGAAATGGGATGGGTACACATTTTCCCCTTCACTTGCCAAAGTGGGGTTAATGTCCACGAAGGACAGAGTTGTGTTTCTTGTGTATGAATGCATGCGTGTGTGTGAGTGCGTGTGTGTGTGGGGCGGATGTGAGCAATGCTAGTGCATTGTAGGGAAACTAGGTCAGCAGTGAGGGCTCTCTGGAAGAGGATGTGAACTTGTCACCTCTGATTCCATTAGAGGGGCTGAACTTGGTGGAAGAGGGAGAGGATATAAGGTCAAGAGATTGTTTGGTCACCGTACCATTTCACAAACAGGAAAACAAACACTGAACTTCAACAGAAGGCACAACCTCAGGCAAACCTTAACAGACAAGAGCCACAAAGATCAATTAGTGATGATTCATGACCATATATTTCAAAACAGATGTTGACACAGGTTAAAATGTAAAAAGGTTGGGTCTTTTCTTGCGGAGTATTTTTGAGTATGAGTTTAAAGTAGCCTGTATGGGATTTACCTCAACTTGGTGCACTTAATAAACACAACAGATACATTGTGTTTTTGTATTTATATATTTAATCGGTTTAAAAAAACAATAAATGAATAAACCAGTTATGATGACCTAAGGATAAATATTTATGTTACATATATTTGTTTTTATATAGAAATGTATATTTTTATATAAAATTAAAACTAAGGAAAACACACACATTTATATAAATGTAAATCACATATACACACATTATTTATATATAGTATTATAAATTTATCCTTAAGATCTTTTGCAAAAAACTAATCAGTCATATTCATCACAGAATGATATTTAACAACACATCTGTTGCGATTTAGACATGAAAATACTCATAATTTTTATTTACTTTCTAACAAAGTCCACCTGATTGAAGAAACACCCAAACGTTTTCAGTTGGCATCTATAGGATTCTTTAAAGTTTGTGGCCTCATAAACCAACCGTCCGCCAGCGAGCAAAGCATCACTCACTGGTTATCTATTAGCTATAATACTGACAAAGATTAAAGGGGTCTTTGGAACATGACAAATCCATTTCCATAAAGGTCACTGGACGCCCAAGATAATGGATTTGTTATGTATGTAACCCAACCCGGCCCTTCATCTCACTGCATCGACAGGATACCGTGGAGACACAGCAAACCACAACACGCAGCGTTCCTGCTAAGCGGCTAACACTTCATCAGCCGCTATAATTTCATACGGCAAGCCCTGCTGACAGCTTAGGTAAGTGCAGGAATGGGAACGCGTGTCAAAAGTACACTTTTTAAAGCTTTCTGATCGGTTTGCAGCTACTGTCGCCACACACACACACCGCTCGGCTAATGGAAGGCTAGCACAGACGCTGCGATGGCTCTCAGCCCATTGACGCAACGATCTGCACTGTGAGCCCCTTGCTGGGCCAAGGACAAGCTCTGACTCCACTTCTGCCAATAGCGATGAGTCTGAGAGTATACCTTCTGTGAGAAGGAGACTAGAGCAGGGGATTAGACAGCATCAGAACTTTCCGGAGCAATATCTAAAATTTGGAGTTGTGAGCTCAGACTTTGAGGGAAGCACAAATCCACGGCTGCTCGCTAGAGGATTAGCCCCCTTGCGCTCAAACTTAATGAGGACGAGTAAGCCCATTCCAGCAGCTCCACGCAAGAGAAACGATCATGAAGTGTGCCGAGGAATGACAGAGACAAAGAGAGAGAGACTGGAAGAAAGGACAAGACAGAGAGCGCAAAAGAGCGGTTGTCTGCCAAAGGGGGACTCTTTAATTCGGTCTCTGTTGAGGAGAGGGTCGAGTGGAACGCTGGCCTGTCTGTCACCGCGAGGCTCCAGTGACCGCCTGACAGATCACAGCACAGTGCCGCATCAGGGGGGCCAGTAAATTGGCCCGGGGGGCCTCCCTTGCCTGTTTTCTCCAGCTGAATCTGCAGCGCTTTATGGCGAGGCTGATGGTTAGTGTGGTACACAGGAGGCTATTTATGAGACATATTTGTCCACGGCAGCATTTTCAGCAAAAGCGGTTTACATGTGTTCAGGGGTTGTCAGGGGGGAGCGAGTCATCCTGGGAGAAATACAGGTAGAGCCCTTTATTCAAAAACAAAGTAACGTTATAGCCACAGCAAACCGTCTGATACAGGACACGTGATAAAGCAAGCTACAGTATTTTCGGCCGGACTGAACTCTGCGATCTGAAATAGCGCCGCTTCAAAGGAAGCTATTTGCCAAAGCCCTGGTCCTGGAATTGATTCCTGTTCATGGATGAAGAAACTAATTAGACACTGGCCGGTTTACTGTCCACTGACACAATGAATAAAGCCCCCCAGGACCCTCCTGCGCCAGACTCTGAGAACTGAGCTTTAAAATGCAATCATACTATCAAAACTAGATTTTATGAAGAAAGCGCTAGGGTGGTGTGGGTGGATTCTTACTGGGCCAAGTCAAACAAAAACCCCCAGCCACATGTATCTATCATATTCTGGCCCCTACATGGCTATAAGTATTATGTTACTTCTCTTTAAGAAGCCAACTTTTACATGTTGACGTCTGAAGCCATCATCAAATGAAAATTCATTTATTTCAAAATGTATGCTGTAGATAGGGGTGTCAAACTCAGTTCTTGGAGGGCCAGAGCCATGCAAAGTTTAGTTCCAACCCTGCTTCAAAACACATACTATGAAGTCTTTAAGAATATTAAAAACTTCTTAAAGGAATAGTTCATTTAAAAATGACAATTCTGTCATCATTTAATTACCCTCAAGTAGTTCTGTATGAATTTCGTTGTTCTGCCGAACACTAAGGAAGATATTTTAAAAAGTTTGTAACTAGGCAGTTTTGATCATAGAAAATACTATGGACGTCAATGGTAAATAAATGATGACAGAATTGTCATTTTTGGGTGAACTATTCCTTTAACATTACTAAAACATTACTTAACTTTACTGTTTATTATGTATATTATTATTATTATATTTTTACACTATTACAAACCACAAAATAGTTGATAACCAGGCCACTTTTACTTGAAATGAGGTGGGCATTTTGATAACAACAAATCTGGACAAGTCTAATGGCACTTAATATCAAGAAGTGAAAACATAATATCAAAATGTGTTAAACATGTTTCACAAAATTGACCCTACAAGAGCTTATTTGGTGAAAAAGCAAAGCCTAATGGTGTTCATTAAAGTTCTCCCACACAGATTAGACTGATGCCTGATTTAAGCACTAGTGCGCTGGATGTAAAAATCATATTTATTTATTACAACTCAAAACTTTTTTTTTGATAGCTGAAACACATAAAAAAATCAATCATAAGTGGTTTGAAATCCGATTAAACACAGTTTTTAATGCATTTCAGCTTAAACAGTCATATCAGATTTCATTTGGTTTCTCCATCATTCGCTGTGCAGAAGGATGTTTCCTCAGGTGTTGCAACAAGAGGCTTAAAGATATTACAACATTGCATGAATCATCCATTTCCTTAAATGAATGTAATCCAAAGTGTCCCACATGCTGAAACTACTGTTTGCATTCCTACAACAAATTTAAATAAAGGGACTACAGTCCAAATAGAGGTAAAAATCTGATCTGGCCACATATAACTTGTTGCAGCAGGGCCAAAAAAGATTTCCCTGCAATATGAACAAAACCTTATCAAGGGCTTCTCATTCCTGTAAAGTCCTGCATGAAAATGTGATGACAAAAAATGTATGACATTGAAATTCAAAAGCTGATATCCACGAAAGGCCAGGCTGTAAAAGGAAGGTAACAAAGTGAGACATCGCCCTGTTTAACAAACTAGGAGACAAGTCATCATAAGTGCTCTTTATACGTAGTGAAGAACTCACTTCTGCCATGTCATTTCCACAGAATGAGGCAGACGTCCTGCTGAACACCACATGTGTGCACAATCAAGCCAAGAGCGATGGGGATTCAATTCCAAGCTAAGCAACCTTTCCTGGAGTGTAACCATTCATTACAGACATCCTGAGGCAGGGCATGGAAGTGCATCTCTACCCGCTAAGACTCAATTTAAACAGTGGGGGATCTGAAACAGAGCCGGGACATATGGCTGAGTCACCGCTCTCCTGAGCTCCGTAACCTACAGCCGTGCAGTCTATCATAGCAGGTAGAGTGGCAGGCCGCTTCCACACGATTAAGTTGCGCTTTTCTATGTGCAGGGCTATAAAAAAAAACGCAGAATAACTGTAATCCACGTGATAGAGCTCAAAATAGCAGTCATAACGTTTATCACCTCAAGTGGTCCCTGCCTGCATACGGGAGACACGGAGATGAAGAAAGGCGAGCTGCAAAACAAGACAGAGAGAAAGAAAATCTGTGACAAACGGGATGAGAAATCCTGACTGACAGGCAGTTTACTGTAGAAGAGAGAAAAAAATGCTAAACTGGAAAAAACAGGTGACTGAAGCGTTTGAATCTGTCCAAACCGTAAACAGAGAAACTCTCAAATCCCACACATAGAGTTGATCTGAAACGACTGGCTAAGTTTTGTGATTTTGAGTCGGTGTGAAAGTGGGTGAAAACGTGGCGGCGTGTTTGAGGATATATGCTCTTCAAATTCTGCCTGCTGTCAAAGGCAGTGACTACTATATTCCACTGGGATGACCGAGTCAGCAGGGGTAGCACCTTTGCGAAGGGGAGAAGTGTCAGAGGGATTGGCCAATGCCGGTGAAGGGGACAGGTGCCGGGGTGACAAGCTGTCAGTGTGTCTCACAGTGAGGTGAGCAAAGAGAAAGATGGGTAACCACAGGTATCCAAATTTCTCTTGAGTGACGGACAGGAGATGGGCACAAAGTTCAAAGAATGATTTAGCACCATAAAATGGTGCTAACACTTTAGGTTTATCACCCCACCATTAAGGGGATGACAAACACCACCTGAAATGAAAGAGTTCGTGCCAGCCATACGTTTCTTATTAACAAAGCAACACCGTAACCGTTCACCGTTTGATCCTGACCCCACAACAGATTTCAAGCACTTCACAGTCCAAGTGCCACAGACACTAAATGCACACTATTCAAATTACTGTACAAACACCAAGACCAGCGGTAACTGTGTTCAGCACAGGGAGATGAAAAGGAAGTAGCTAAATGCAGACATGTGCAATACAATAACTATTTACACAGTAATGGTTGAGAAGAAAGCACTGCAAAAAGCTGAATAATAATAGAGGATAATGTGACTGCAATCAGTATAGCTCACTAAAGCAGGAAAACATCATATGGTACAGAAAAGAACTACTCAGTACAAGACTATTATCATATTATGTGATACAACACCAATAAAAACCATATTAAATTAGAGAGAAAAATTATTTTAGTTTTCATGCTTGCAGTTAATAGTGGAAGAGGTCATTTTGGTAACATGAGCCACCACAGGCTATTTTTGTTTTCTATAATATCATGTAAAAATACATAATACAAAAATACAAAATTACAATCTTAAGTGGTCAATCAACTGTGGGGGTTAGCTAGAGAAACAAAGTGTGCAAAAAAAAATTAGTATCACATACAGTAAAGCAGTTGCTACATACTGCCTCAAACAAAACATCTGTGAATGACTAAACCTGAGTGGTTCAGTCAACACTGCTGCTGAGTCATAAATGCCCAGGAGATGCCAGAGTGATCTTACAATTTACTGGTAAATGTAGCAGCTATGGCACATTTACTGTATAGCACATTTTGTTGGATTGCAGTATGCTGTGATGGTAATTTGGTTATATTCTGAGCATAATGCATTTTCTGATAATGTATTGGGTGTCATCACAGGCTAATGGAACAATATGTGGTATAAGGCCTGATGACTAAAACTAATAATGAATAAAAACAAAACACAAAACAAAGGAAAAAATCTGTTTATGCTCAGTTTGAATGCACCACCAATTATAAAAACGTTTTAGTTCCCCTTCAGTCGAGTCACTCCGACGTTACATATGGGAACTTGCATGATAGCCTTCGAGTAATAAGAAAAGGCCAATGAATATTGGCATGCATTTAATTAAAGCCAGGTGCACCTCATCACTACGCGAGTATAAGAGGGCACGGATGTAATGCACTTGCAGCTTTTCACTTCGGAGCCTCGCTGCATTGTATGCCTTTGTTCAAGTCTGTTGGACGGAGAAATCCTCAATGCGGAAAAAGAGTTCCTGTGAGTTTATGCTCTCTCTTCACTATCAGCAAGGACTGGGCGGCTGATTGGTGAATCCCGTGGGCTGGTAGCCTTTGTAAAGGCTAGAGCAAACCAGCTTTTGCACACCAGCAAGCGACCTGAGTGCACGGCATGCCGCGAGAGGTCCTCCCTGGGCAATTCGGGGGAGAAAAAAAGAGCAATTTTTCCACGGCTGGTGAGGCATTCCCCGGAATGTCTATCCGGCCATGCGCTTCTAGATGCGGTAGTTTCCTCACCTCTCTGATCGAGTTGGGGGTGTCAGGGGCTCCCATCCGATTCCTCGAGGCTGGATGATTGGTTTCTGGGGCAGGTTTTACCTCAATGCAAACCAAAAAATGGTTTGCTCATGGGGTCGAGCGTGTCAGTGCCCCCAGTTGGTGGAAGGGACTTCTGGCCATCTGGTCCTTCAGAGTTACCGGGGAAAGAGCAAACTCTCCCAAAGAAAAGGAGGGGTTCTCTTTTGTCGGTATGGAGCTAGACTCGGTCAACATACTGCCCGCCTCACCTATGAGGCACAAGACAGTGGTCCCTCTAAAAAAGAGGCTCCTGGGGCATATGGCAGCCACAGCCGCTGTAACACCGCTATAATCACCGCCCTCTGTGCCCTCTTGGGACCTTGCCATTGCCCTAACTGGCCTGCGGCAAGCTCCTTTTGAGCCCCTAGCATCAGTCGAGATAAAATACCTGTGACTGAAGACAGAACTTCTGATCGCTTTGGCCTCCATCAAGAGGGTAGGAGACCTGCAGGTTTCTCTGTCGACAAAGAGTGCCTTGAGTTCGGCCAGCTGATTCTCACGTTATTCTGAGACCCTGGCCCGGCTACATGCCTAAGGTTCCTACCACACCCTTCCGAGATTAGGTAGTGAACCTCCAAGCTCTGCCCCAGTTGGAGGCTTAGAGCCTTAGAGTTGCTGTGTCCAGTATGTGCATTGCACCTCTACGTTGACTGCACTCTGAGCTTCAGACACTCTCAGCAGCTCTTCATCTGCTATGGAGGTCAGCAGAAAGGGAATGCTGTCTCCAAACTGAGGTTGACCCATTGGGTATTTGATACCATCTCCCTGTTTTATTTATACCAGGGAGAGCCGTGCCTCTTAGGTCTGAGAGCCCACTCCACAAGGAGTATTGCCTCCACCTATGCATTGGCTCACGGCACCTCTCTAGCAGATATCTGCAAGGCTGCAGGCTGGGCAACACCCAAAACCTTCGCCAGGTTTACGACCTTCGGCTGTGTCCTCCCGTGTCTTAAATCAGACAAGCAGGTAGCGGGAGGCCGGCTGGTGTCGGCTGGCTGCGCCATTCCCACGGGATCCGTGCGCTTTCTCAGTGGTTCCCCCCTGCCAAGGCGAACCTGAATCCTCCTGCCCCGCTTTCGGGCCTAGATGTGGAGTAGCTCCGACTGTGCTCCTACTGGGTCTCCTTTGCCCAGTAAGTTGTGGCTACAAAACCTTATGCTCCACAGTCAGCCAAAAGGCTGTTTTTTTCCTTCACTTATATCCATATCTTATCGATATAGTGTATTCCTTGAATTTCACATGTAAGAACTGTCTGTATACTTCAAGTCTCCGCCCCCCCAACCCATGCTTCAGTACATCTGGCATCCCTGCGGGTCCCTATTTGGCCCCTGGGGTGTTGGGTTTGTTAGGTGCAGACTATTCTGCTGACACGCTTTTTCAGTTGGCACCGGGGTCTCTGCGTAACGCGGCCTCAGGGTCGTGGCCTTTTCCACGCGTCTGTTCCCATATGTAACGTCACAGTGAATCGACTGAATCCGTGCCCTCTTATACTCACGTAGTGATGAGGTGCACCTGGCTGTAATTAAATGCATGCCAATATTCATTGGTCTTTTCTTATTACTCGAAGGCGATCAGTCTCTTATGCGAGTTCCCATATGTAATGTCTCAGTTCCCTCCTTCAGGAAACGTGGGTTACCTTCGTAACCTTAGACGTTTTCCCTGCACACCTGTATATAAATGCTGAATGGCAATAACCTTGAACCTTATTTAAAACTATAACTAAAATTATAATAAAGTGAGATGTACTGAAGCAAAAACACACACACAAAATCATAAAATATACAGTATGTGTGTGTATTTAGATCGCTAAGAATTTTAAAGCCAAAAACATGAGAAAGCTGACAGAAGGTTGCAGACATTTGCACTGTCATTGTGCCTCTGTTTTTGCATTTATACTAATTTGTGGTGTTTTTAATGTCACTATTGAAGTTGCTGAACTTTAAACTTTGTTGAGCTTTGCAATAATGTAATTGCACTTTGATAGTGCAGTTAAATAGCACTTTGAGAGAAAAGTACTCTTTAAATGCCCAAGTTCTTATGTGGTCAGGAAACAAAATCATAATAAATTTATAAATGCCAGCTACACTTTTCTAATGACAAAACAGATAGCACTCTCTAGTCTGCATTTCCTGCACTTCAGAAAGAAAAGGGAAAGAAATAACTTACAGTACAGTTTGTGGTATTAGTAAAGTGTCATCAGTATTAGTCCTGACAAAACTTGAGTTATATAGCTTCAAGAAAGTACTGTATAAGGCTCCACAAAATGTACGAGGAAAAACTGCCACCTCTAAAAATATAAAATATAAAAAGGTATGGGTTAGGCTTTAAAGTCAAATACCATTAAATTGTTATTATTATTTATAATACTTATTGGTTTATAATATTATTGTTTATAATACTTATGGTTTAACAGGGTACTCTTATAAGAATGTACAGTATCAACTAATGCCAAGACTTCTGATTTCACTTCAACCCATGAAGACAATATATGGTAAATAAACCTGCTCTTGAACATGTTGGAGCATATGGACCTGTTGCTATGACAAACAAACCTCAAAGATGAAATAATAAACAAACTCAACTAGCAAATGCAGGTGCAAAATCCATGCACGTTCATCTAATTGCATTTTAATAAGCTGCAAATGTTTACATGAGGGACATCCATAGATCGCGCCCCCAGCTCTTTCCACTTGGCTGGCAGGCAAAGACTGGTGTGATGGAGAAGCGTGTTTCATTGTACCACTCATTAGTGTATAATTACCCTCACTTACGGGGAAGAAAAACCATAAAAATGCGAGACAAATGGATTATGTGTTTCCTCCATCTATATATGGAAAAAAAGTAAGAAATTCAAAAGTGAAGGAGAGAGAAACGCCAAGAAAGTAGCTTTCTCTTCTATTTCTCAGACTGCTCTGTCGGACTCGACCGGGGCAAATGTGGAAATCCATCGCTTTGACAGGAGCCTGTCACATTCCATCGCTCCAGGCCGACAGATCCCTCTGTCTGATTCTGAAGGGTTGTTATGTATGAAAGCGCCGGCTGACTCCTCAGCCCCAGTGCCAACACTCTGATAAGCAGGATGACATCTGCGCTACATTATTCCACCGCGCTTCTTTGTGCATGCTTGAGATTGGGAGATCGTCTCAGAATAAAAAAGAGGAGGAAGGTGCAGGATGTGTTGGGGAGGAAAGCAATTACCCACATTTGAGGGGAAGCCTTCGTCGGGGACCCGGCGGAAGGGTTTGATGTGATGGTCTCGCTCTCACTTCTTTTGCTCTCATCAGCTTCACTAGCTGCATCTTCCAAGAAGCTCCAGAGTGGCTCAAAGCCTCCTGGTCCTCCCACAAGGCCTTCACTCTCGCCTCCAGCTCTGAGGAACATATATAGGTGCAACCTTGTAAAGCTGAAGAAATTGAGTTCCCTCCAACTGCCTCTCATTATTTATGTTGCCATATATGAAGCCTTGCAAACATCTGGGAGCTGGGTAGTTGCTTCCTATTTCATGGCACTGAAATTTATGGTGCCTGGTAAAAGCTACCACTCCATCTTCTCCTTGCACCACCGTACGGTCTCGCTACTCTTGAATCTCCTTAGCTATAATGCTGTCTGCTGAGAAGAAACCAGTGTGGCCGGAGGCAGCAATAGTGGTGTTTGGATGCAGCATGACCTTGATGACGATCTCAGCCAGAGAGAAAAAAGGCTTTTGAGCATGAGACAGACAGGAGAAGACTTGCACATATAATATACATTTAAGATATAAGGTTTCTATTTCAAATAAATAGTGTTGCTTTTAAACTTGCTTTTCATCAAAGAGATGTGTCTTGAGCACAAAATCAATATTCTCTGTGTGTATGTGTGTATATATATATATATACACACACACACACACAAATTTAAAAGATTAAAGATATTTGTTTTACAGGAAAATACTATTAGAATACTTCTACTACAAAATTTCATGTTTAAATGTTAATTATGAAATATTAGTGCTGGGCAATGATTAACAATAATTAATGGCATCCATAATAAAGGGTTTTGTGCACATAATATAAGTGTGTAAACTGTGTATATTTTATTATATCTATATATAAAGACTCAACAGGAAAAAATATATATATTTAGATAGTATTTATTTATATACATTTTTATATTTTATATATACTTTTTGGTAACACTTCAGAATAGGGGGTCAAAATAATGCATTATTTAAGCCTTAATTAATGGTTAATTAATTAGTAGTGTGTTTTTGCTCAACTAATGCTTAATTGTGAACAAATTAACCATTAATTAATGCTTAACTAATGCATTATTCTGACCCCCTATTCTGAAGTGTTACCTACTTTTTTCCCCGAAAAATATACATACATGTGTGTGCATTTACATATACAGTACATAGTAAATATACACAGTACACACAACATGTTATCTACACAAAACTTATTTCAAATGTGATTAAACACGATTAATCATTGCCCAGCACTAAACAATATGTATATAAATATGTCACAGTTTTACATAGAGGAAGTGTTACAAAAGCCACATTAGCCGATTGCTGTATTAATGTGTGTTTGGATGTGTGTGCACCACCGGTCAATTTCTGTCAGAGAGCTTTTTAAACATGCACAGACACCAACAAATTAAACATACAGCTGTGCTTATCAGGGATTTCAAGGCCGCTGGGTTCATGAGCTCAGCTCCTGTTTAACTGTCAATTTTTATGCATTTCTGGCATTTCAGGCATTAATTTACAGCACAGTCATCAGAGGTAATCAGGCCTTATTACGGCCGGAAAGAGGTTTATCTCCTCAGCCCTTAATCCTGATTCACTTCAGCTGCCTCCACAATTCTTAGTTTTTTACAACAAAGGCATTAACTTTACCCCATTTAAATAACTTCCCCATATTGCTTTACACGCATATAGACTATCTGAGCGCTTTTAAGCTGCATTTCACGCTGTCACAGTCATCAAAAGGGCCAGCGCCGAGGCCATTGCGATGAGATGAGATGCGAGGGTGGATTGCTGAGCCGCTTGATTTGATTTGGGGAGATGATACTACACCCAGGAAGTGCAGGGGAAGGGTTGAATCAATATACATGTAGTAATTAGGCCCCATTAAAAAAAAAGAACTTCAGAGGGAGGAAGGTTATAAAATGTTAATGAGACTTCAACCCCGGCTCTCTCTGAGCATGTGCGTCTCTGTATGTGCGTAGCATCCGGGTCAGTGCACATGGAGCCAGCCGTGCACGTCACACCAAACGCAAACCAAAAAATTCATCCTTGTACGTTTCTGAAGCGTTTCACACATTGTAAACCTGAACGGCCTTTTGAGATGAAACCGCTGCAGGTAAAGTTGTTCAGTATGTGCTCTGATACACTGTTCCTGTATGGTAATTTATTGGCAGTGATAGCTCCCCACAGACAGTCTGCCTCCTTCAGGGGGCAGGCAGGGGCACTAATGGAGGCGGGTGCAGGCCCGATCAATACAAGGATGGCAAACGGCCCAGCCTCACAGCTGTTGCCAGGCGAAAAGGCTCCAGTAATGGAGCTCTGTTAGACAACGCTAACGGAAGGTGCGGGATTGTCTTTATATCCTTATGCTCTCCACTGTACCACTTCCTGATCTGAAATGGAGGAATATGAAAACCGCTGGAGCAGAATGCCACTGTGTCCCCACGCTTCTGCCATTGGCATCTGATTGCGTCCACCTATGCTACACCAACCTCCTACGTCCATACATCTAACCCTAATCATGCTCCTGTCCCTAAAGATTCTGGAGAAACAGTGTCCTTTCACAACCAGAAAAAAACTGCACAAAGATTGTACCTTTATAGTTTGTCAGTGGCAGTACTCTCAAAGGCAGCTGTCCGTGAAGGATTCAAAGCGGTCCATGACTTGATTAGCTAAAAAATAAAATAAAAAGCCCATGAATGGAATAGAGTTCCACCAAAAAAGTTAAAAGTAATGGTTATTTTTCTTTAAAAAAGGTTGTCAAATCAAAAGTGCAAACATCTATATGGATTCTAGTGTAATCATCTTGTATTTATGTATTGATTTTGTTTTGTTTTTACCTTTTCCATCAACCTGCCTAGGAACTACATATGAAAACTAGCTATATGGGCTAAATCTGACTCGTTTAATACTGATATTTAATATTAATGTGTATTATCACTGATTAAATAAATAAATTAATAAGAATTGACAAGCGACACATTTTGCATTAACACTAAATGAGCAACATTGAATGAATTATCTAAAGATGAATTCTAGTCATTTAGTGAATTGACTAATAGTGTTTCCATTGCTACCAAACCGCAGGATCAATTAAGTTAATTCAAGTCTAGTTGATTTCAAAGAAATAATCATTAAATAAAATCAGAACCACTGATTAAAGGTACTCTCTAACACTAAATGAAGCATATTATGTTGTTAAGATCTAGCCATGTGCCTTTTAGGTGTAGATAAGGCATGACTGTTTACTTTTCAGGGTACTCTACTAGTGGCAGTTGTTTCACTTTTTGACAGGCTTTAGATACCTAGCGCTATCAATCATGAATCAGACAGAAGAAAGAGAGGTTTAATGTGTGTGCATTGTCTATATAGAAGTAATCAGTGAAACAGGATGAGTAGTGGACTCTGGCGGGACGGTTAAACGATACACCCTCCCCACCCTCCAACTCCGTGCAGATGAACGGCCGCCACACTCCGCCAGTAATTAGATTACGTATATGGAGAGCTTTCTCTTCAATGAGTGCTTTGGTAATGCAATCTGCTCACACTGCCCACTGCGAAGATGAGCAGAGCGAGCAAAATGCCATGGCACCGAGCATACGTCCCGCTCGGAGGTGACGGATGACTTTGATAGCATAGTGCCTTTGGAGACAGGCACTCCCTCGCATGACAGCAGGGTAAGTGATATAGAATGGCATGTATATTTTCTCAAGCACTGACATGTCTCCTTGCCACATTAAGGCTGGAGTTCTATAAACCCTTGAGATCCATCTCTCGCCTGAAAGCAGACCATTTATTAAGTTGCTGTATAGTTTTGTTATACTAGTGATTTATGGTTCCAATTTGTCATTTATCTACATGTGGAAATAGGTAGCCAAAATGTTCTCAGGTATTTAACAGCTCAAGAGAGCCGTATACAAACCATAAGATATTAGACTGGTCATGTGTTGGTTTTTGAGAGTCCCCAACAACAGGTTGACATGCAAGGTCAAAAAACACTTCCATTCTGTTATAATATTCACAATAACTCCCAAACGATTTGCTCAACGATTTTTTCCCAAACCGCCCAAGCATGATGCTAATCTGCGGTGTTTGGTCTGATTGGTCTCAGCTATTTTATCATTACAAAAGTGGCACCTAGTGGCAAAGAATAAATTAGCATTTTCGTTCAGACCAATGTGAAAAGACCAACAAGTGGGCGGGCAATATGCTTATGTTTCGTTTTGACATCAACATTAAACAACTTAAATTGAAATGTGTTCATACTGATTATTAATTACATGTTTTACTAGAATTTCCACCGTTGACATTTCCTAAATAACCTACTTTTTCAAACTCCTACTAAAGTGTTCATCGCATGTTGACCATCTCGGATGCTTTTTGTGAGTCTAAGCCATTCTCGTTTAACACCTCAACGAATTTGATAAAGGTGACGCAGACAGAAAGTGGCACTGCATTGTCCCAATGCTTTCAGGTATGGAAACTAAACATATCATTTCATCACTGCATGAAATTAAGTACATCAGCAGTTCAGGACTACCACCACCAACTATAAATTAATAAATCAATAAAATCTCGTATTTTGGCTTAGAAAGTTTATGGGATATACACTATATTACCAAAAGTATTCGCTCACCTGCCTTTACTCATTCTATGAACTGAAGTGCCATCCCATTCCT
>JAUMHR010000056.1:8448443-8477912 GCA_032361145.1 Enteromius fasciolatus
TGCTTTTACAGGTTGAGATGTTTTTAAAGTGTAGCCCTAGATCTGCCAGTGCTAGGTAAACAGCACCCTTTGAGCGGGAGACAAGATGGATAGCTGTGCTCGGCCCCTTGCGAGCGGAGCATGAATCAGACCTTAATGGATGCGATATGGGTGAATTGAGTTTCAGAGCTCAGGCTGAGACCAGGGATGGGGAGCAGGGGCCATTGAGGGGAGGGTGACGGAGGTGATGTGCTCAGGGATGACGAGGGGTTGTCCATCGAACGTGATGAAGTCCTCCCGGGGCCTGATGTGCACTGCATCCATTCCCCACAAGGGAGGTTGGCTGCTGGCACCATCTCCCCCAACTTAAACAAAGACGCTATCTCTCACTGTCAAGACGAGACACAGAAGAGAGAGAAAAGCACACAGAGGAAAAAGACAGAGCATGCGGCTTGCTGTAATCACAGCTCGCCAACCTTTCTTGGGGCAGAGAAGGGAGGGATTATTTCGGCGGTGACCCGCAAGTGAGGTTAATTCAAAGAGCGGCTGTTTGTGCAACAAGAGAGCCCCTGTTGGCTCTCACCCCCCTCCTTAAGCAGTGCCACCCAGTACAACTCTCGAAGCTCCTCACTATAGGCTGGATGAGCAGGTGGATTGGCCTGGGGAATGAGGCAGAGACAGTAAACAACACCATTAGAGGCAGTCAAGGCAGCCTGGCCAATTAGTAAGGATCACCTAAGAGACGGGTTGGGGGGCTGAGTCTGTTTGTCTGCATCCATCCATCTGTCCTCCCATCAGCTAGTGCACCATGTGGGCGCCTCTGTTGGGGAGTCGTCCTCTGTCAAGCAGTCCTTTTTGTGGGTCACAGCGAAAATGGGTCACTCTCTGTCTCTTTGTCTACAAAGTCTGGCAGACCTGTCCTTACAGCACTCTTCTCCTCATCGTCAAGTGTTTTGTTTGGAAAGTTTCCATCAGCAGCAGTAATTCCAAATTACTTTGTTCTAATTTAAGAAGCAAGGTTTGATTTGCACCTATCTCAAACCTTTTCTAGGACTACTACTGTAAGCATAAACCGTCCAAACCCATGAGACCTGGTTATCCTGACAATCCTAGCAAAACTTTAAACCTACCCCCGTGTTCTATCTTTAATGCTAAAAGGTTAAGAAATAGAATCTGAGATTTGGTGAACTTCTCAATGCTCACTGGCAGCTGGAGGCCAGACGACTAACCCACAGAAACACATCACAGTCAGTAGAACTGGAGCACGTCTGAGCGGGGTCATGTAAGCCCCAGAGACTAGCTGAAAGCAACAGCTATGGGAGGCGAAGGCGGTGCAACGTTGAGCTCGGTCTGTCCCAGAGAAGCCCAGTTTGACAAGATAATGAATCGCACTGCTTGCATATTCTGTGCTGTGAGTTTTTGCATTTCACAGCCCAGTAACTTTTTGAAACAAAGGATGAATAGTTGGGTCAGTGGATGGGGGCTGGGAAAGTGGTGGTGTATCTACATAATACCATTAAAAATGCATTTCCATTGAGCCGGGCTACGTCAGTGTTCCTGTAGAGGTTCCACACCAGGCCTGCAGGAGCCCACCGTCTTCACTAGCTTGCTGCTACACTTTCTTGCTAATTTTCCCCTGCAGCCTATGGTGCAGGCAGTTTGGCCATCCTACCCTTTATCGCATTCCTTCGCTGTCCACATTGAGCTCGCTCCAGCTGAAGGCATTCAAGCTTTCTCTGGGCAGTGAACACTGAAATGTGCATTATGTAATACCCTGAGGAACACAGCTGCTTTCTCACAGTATATCTTCTGGCAGCACAGAGGATTCTCAAGCCCATTTTCAGGTCTCTTTCTGCATTTGGTAAAGCTCCAGGACACCGAAGTAATGGGCAAACACATTACCTTGTTGACGGCACCAAAGAAAACTCCCCTGAAGTTGTAGAGCAAGTGGTAATATTGGGATGTCTTCAGAGACCAAGATACTGTGCTAAGCTCCTCCTTATCTCCTGGGAGACTTGCAGGTCCATGCAAAGAAGGTTCCTTGTACTCCCTCAAAGCTTTGTGCTTTCTGCAACAACCTAAATTTTGTCAGCGGTGATGTTCTTACTCGCTGACCTTACTCTAAGGGAACAACCTTGGCATTCAATCTCAAACCTGTTCAACCGGCCCCACTTTGAAGTGTTAACAGGTCTATCAGTACAAGCTGATGCTCATTTATAACAACTCCCACGTCAAAATAAATAAAGCCGTCAAAAAGTTATCTTAAGCAGATATGCAGTGCATCTGTTGACACTGGACTACACCTCCTTTCTGAATCCTACAGCTTTGACCTCAGTGGCCCCTGCTGAACCAGTCAACAGGCTTCATTAGTCACCATGTTGGCATTACATACATTTGACCCACATTGGAAAGTACCTGTCACTCTTTATGATCCTATTCCCGATTTGAACTTTTTTAGAACTTAATTGATCTCGTCAGCTGTTTAGTTTCCACTGGATTATCGACTGGCCCATATAATGGCGAGGATCAGCGAGCAGACAGACACTCATAAGTCACCACTCTGTTGTTATCAGTGTGACATTATAAACCAACCCATTGTTCTGGTCATTTCCTGTACGCTGTCCCTGCCAGTGACTAGACAGGTCAAAAACAAGTGCTGTCTGGTTTTAGCATACACTTTAAATCATTGTCAAGTCATCATCTGAGATTACATAAGAGCTGTCTATTTTTCTTCTTCCCACCTACCTGTATCTCTCTTGTGATTTAGATTGTTGGGAGTGAGTGCGTTGACATGCACTTTAAACATCTTGTTTCAGTTGAACTAAAGCAATAACTTGTCTTGTTATGTTGATGTTAATCACTGAAGTTGGGTATAAATCACATTAGTATATTAGATTTTTGACAAATAATTTTTTTGCTGACTAACAGACCTGGCTAATGTGATTTATATGTTTTGTTCCAGCATGTATATTAATCTACTACAATTTGCCCTTGCTTTGTACAGTTGCTTGTCTATTTAATCCAATATTTGATAACATGTTGTTTTTTGTTTACTTGGACAGACAGATAAAGCCAGGTACATGACTACTATTTGAATAAATAAAACTTAATTAAAACTGCGCATATAAATATTCTTAGTAACTACAGCAAAAGCGGAGACCCAGACACAGCAGATCACTCAGCCCCCAGACAGCTGACAGTAATTAGGCAGGCGTGAGGGTGCAGCAGGGTCTTTCATGTATAGGACTGAACCAGGTCTCACTTTGATGTGGGGACCTTTCAGTCACATTCTCCTCTTACATTTTGAGTAAAGTTCATACTAATGCTTTAACACAGGCTGTTTCTGAAGCAACAACAATTTATTGTTGAATTCCATCTCTTTGTTGAAATATAGCTGTAACCACAAGCATGCATGACAGATCTGGGTAACCTAATAAGCAACTAGCTGTGGAAATGCTACAGAAAATAAAGCAGTACCTGAACTAACTATTATTTTGTGATGTCGAGTTACTACATTAAAGTGAAACGCCTTTACAAGATCATTAGCATTTGAAGCGCGGCTCTAGCTCACCCCTATATACACAGTGCTGTTTACCAAATATCGTACACCATGAAATTTGGCAATTGCTCTATAATTTATTCTCAGCACTAGAGGTAGATCAAAGACGGCATCAAACTGGCAGTTGGTAGGTTTTTGAACAGTCAAACATAGGTTTGGTGAAATGAGAAACTGGGGGATAATTGGCATCTCCAGAGAACACAACCTACAACAAAGTTAAAGGCTGAAGGAAAAAAATATTATATATATATATATATAATAATGTCTTATGTTAAAAAAAAAATATATATATATGATGATTTTCCATTATAAAGACTGTCACAAGAGTAATAAAAAATGTCACAAGAGAAGAAACTGCAGGTATTTTTTGCAAACACACCATGGTATAAAACAGAGGTGAATAGATGTGTTGCATATTAACACAGTCAGGAACATTAAACAGGTGAGGAAATGCGTGTGAAAACAAGGATTCAAAAAAGATAAAGGAAATAGACCACTATTATAAGCTATGGAACCTGAATACTACGCTACATTTCAAGAAAGCACTGTAGTTTGAGCCAAATATATCACCTCAACAGCCAAAAACAGTACATTCATTACGAGATCATGCAAGTAAAAATTTATGAGAAACTGATTTGCTGAGCAATGTACTGATTATGTTAAAGCCTATCTGTTTCCAGTAAGCACTGGAAGTGATCTCACTCTCGATCTGGCCAGGCAAGCTTTGAGGCACTAATGGCCATGCTTATCTTCACTGAGGGTGTCTGTTGTTTGTCTAACAGTGTCTCACCGACAATACATAGCTGTGGGCACAAGAAAATGTGTGGTTGCATATGTTGCCTAAGGAACTGCAGAGGATTCACAGCATGTAGTTGATTCACAAAATTCCACAGATGCGTTCTAGGTATTTCTACAGGAAACGATTGCATAGTACCAATTCTTTCTGGGGTAAAGGTTGAGATTGTTTGACTCAATGGTAGCACATGCTAAACTGAATATACCTACCCTCAACCACGCTTTCAGTTTGCAGACAGGGGCCGATGTGCTAATTATCCCCACGCCGGTGAGTGATTGCTGATGGAGGTGGTCTTTTTATGTAGGGATCAAGAGCTTTTTAGGGGCAATGATTGAGGAGCTGCTGGATGGTAAGGATGGTGAGGGTCATTTGTCTGCCGTCTTCTTGAGAGTCTGTCAGCCCATGGAGACGAAAAGCAGTACTAGGATGGACAGAGAGAAAAAGACAGAGAAAGATGAGTGTTTGGAATGCATCTTTATGCATGAGGCCTGTCGTCCCCCTTGGTCTCGATGGAGAGGCAGTTTAGCCACTCAAGGATTTGATTAACAGGCTGAAAGGAACCAGCCATTTTTCTCTAAGTGCAAGTGCACACACACGCATACAAACTCCGACTAACAGCCTGATGATCTCTCTCACACCACCCTGAAAAAAACATGGCAGATTGGAAATCAATACTTCCTCATTGCAAATGGTACCTCAACGCTATTTGAGACTGCAGCACTCAGTATTCTGCAAATGTTAGTTACATAAACCAGGAGGGCATTTTATATGAATAATAAATATGGCATTTTGTGTATTCCTAACCAGCTATAAGTAGCCCTGCAGAATGTCAAGGTAAAAATAAAGAAATAGAGAGAGGAAAGAGCCGGAGAGGATTGCAGAGGAGGGAAATAAACGATGTCTCTCATGTTTATTCAAGTGTTCTTGACGTGAGATGTGGTGCTGATGGTCCTACACTTTTTCTATCCTCTTTTGGCCTTCTGGAAATTCCCTGGCCTGCACTGATACTGTCCAGATGGAAATGTGCATACGGCAAATCCAAGACTGCTGTTAGCCTGTCTAATGTTCATATTTTGTAGTGAGCCAATGACAAATTCAAGCCACGTCACCTCATTTGACATCACAGCACTACAATATACACAGCCCACTCTCATCACAGTTCTTTGTATCTAGATATCTTTCCATCGATAGGAAATTGTCGTGTTTTGCATGCAGATGTTGTAGCAACACCACTGGCAAATCTGATTCGATGCATTTCCTCTAGAGGAATTTGGAGTCTTTTGTCTAGTGGAGATTGTGATTTCAGATTGGGTTTCAGAGTGGCAGGAAGCTCAGGTCTGAATCACACAACACCTGCTGTCAAGCTGCCAAACAAGAGTAGAGAGCTCATTGTTTGTTTTGGTGTTGGTGACATACAATGAATAAGGACAGGTCACGTGGACCATTCAAACACAAAGACCAACAACAGGTACTTTTCCACCAGGTATAAAATGCCTTTAGGGCATGTTTTGTGAACTTTTTGTGAGCTGTTTGAATTAAAACTAAAGTACAAAGGGACAAGATTGGGTTTATATTAATATTTTTTTGGTTAATATCATGTATTCAGATTAATCATCCTGTTGCAGTAAGCATATGAAGCATACTTGTTTCACACTTGGTCTGTGGAAGCAGCATCTAAAACAACACATACACAATAGTAACATGTAGATGTTTTGCAATACTGATATCTATTAATTAAATAGTGTAAAAGATTTAATAATCAATATGATTCTCCACTAAATCCAGTTTTTCTAACTCGAAACGAGGCCATGCTCACTATTAGGACAAACAGAATAATAATCTATTTTTGACTGCTTTCATGTACATAAACAAAACTGTTGTATATAAATTTAAATAAGGCACAGTCCGACTAGCTATCATACGGAGTTATGGGAAAGAAAATTCCATTCGCACAATTTAAAAACAATAGCAGTCAATAGAACGTTCTCACCATTATCGAAAAACAAACATCTTTGTGCATGTGCTTATTTGCATATCGTCTCTCTCTGATGGCCACATGACCTGGCATCACTCCAGCCTCCAGTTTGACTGTACTTGCTCATTTCCAGTAACTCCTCTCGATCGTTCTTTCTTGCTCTCTCACCCAGTTTGACCCTGTTTGCATTAACCTTTCAGAGCACAGCCAATGAATACCGTACAATTTGCATGATATGAGCTGTTCCAATGCAAAAAAACAAAACAAGATCCATGATGCAATTTGCGCAAGAAAATAAAAGCCATATCATTACATTAATGAAATAGTCATCATATTATGTACTTGATATGTTTTTTGCAAAATAATGACTATTATTAAAATAGTAAACCAGCAAAACTGCATCTCTATAATGCTATTTATTCATGTAGAGGTTAAAGCAGGTGTATGGCACTTATGTTGAGAGGTGTGCAGACAAGGTTGGCGTACATCACCCTCACGGAGCCCTCCACCAAACTAACAGCTCTGCTCAGTAATTACATGGGGAGAAAATAAAAAGGGCAGATGCCCCCCTGGCACCGGGCACAGGACCGGTATGTCCAACCTGGCGCCGGAGCATACAAGCCTGACTCTTTGCTCCAGTGAGCAGAGGAGCTAGACGTAAATACTCTAGAGAGCTGACTTTGAAAACAGCTCAGAAAGCAGGACCGCCCCATCAAGCACAAACACAGAATGTTTGTGGTTCCTCTCCTAGAAAGCAAGTTTCTAAGTGCATGTTACCACTTCCTTCCCAGCTACTGCCAGTTCAGTGGAGGAAACCAAGCCCTTGTTTACCGATGGGATTCTCCACTATCAAACCCACAGACTCCCCTTTCCTTCCCCATGCCCCAAAAGTCACTCCCTCCACATGGACAACTGCCAACATCCTCTCCATTCATCAACCCAACAGCCGCACTGTTACAGTTACGCTGGTTACTGCCCCTGGTAATGGTTGTTAAGCTGATGCAAGCGCCATATTGTGTAAGCTTTATTTTAAGCCTTTTATTTTAGGCAGGCCAGACCCTCTGTAAATTGTGCCAGGTGCCATACTGTATACCTGATATAGCTCTGGCTAAGGATCAGCATGCTCTGCTGTCTCTCCTTGAGGGTGCTTTGAGGTGCTCTGCTGTGAGACCCACCTGTTCACTATTGCTGGCACACTCCATTTCTCATCAAAGATCTCAGATAAAGCGGAATCCTATGAAAGCAGAGTAAAATGGTTAGCTGTGCAATAAAGTTAACATGAAAGTCACAATATGAGATATAAAGTCATACTTGCAAAACAAAATATATATTTTAAGAAATAGTAGCATTGCGACACAAAGACAATTTAGAGAATTCTGAGTCACAATTAGTAAATAAACACTATCTCTAAATAAATAAATTATTTTACCGTTTTTAGAAAACACTTTAATTCAGCAAGGATGCACAAAATTTATCAAAACTAATAGTAAATACTCAAAAACCTTAAGCAACTGTTTTCAACCTTGAGCACTAAATCAGTATTCTAGAATGATTTCTAAAGGATGATGTGATACTAAAGACTGCACTAATTCAGCTTTGCTATCACAGAAATAATTTGAAACATTGTAAAAGATGTTACTTTTTCTGCATTCAAATAAATGCAGCCTTGGTGAGCTTGAAGAAAAATAAACTTTGCTTTTATATTTTTGGACAGTCAGAAATGTGTTTCCATAGAATCCATGTATTCTGTATTAATTAAATACTAATTTACCACATCAATGCCTTGCAAAATAATTATCTAAAACAAAACATACATAATACAAATAATGTCAGTTAAATAAAAGTGTGTTCATCTTAATTTTTTTTTCTTTTTACAAAACTTCCTTATATATTAAAATCTTTCTAATTCTGAAAAGCGTATGTTTTTAAGCTGCAGAAACTTTGCATCTCTTCATTTGGAGCTGCCCTACAAACACAATAACCTTCCCACCATGGCCACACTAAACTCCGCTTTCGTCCTGAAGGTTGTACAATGCGAGTCCTGCTGAGTGCTTTTGGGAAGGAGACAGAACAAACGTGCTGCTCTTAGTCCTTCCAGTTTGTTATGGCTCAGTTAAATGGGTCATGCGCTGAGGACCAGCGACCTTGGAGCATTTGTCCTTCTCATTAAGACATTCAGCCTTCTTTGTTTTGCACGGAGACAGAGAGACTCACTTTCCACCGTTTGCACCGAAGTCTTAATCATCTCATTATAATTTATACAAAAATGGCTGTAATATCCATTTCTGTTAGTGTTTTTCGGGTGGTGTTACTGAGTTTTTTTAGCACCGTTTTTTCAAAGCACCTGGATGCTATGACAGCGTTCTCACCATCTGGTGCGAAGGCAGTGAAACAGGAGTGCAAAAAATGACAGTGATTGTGAGGTGTTTGCAGACAAGAACGTAAAAAGTCCTCCGAAGGGGAGGCTGAGCAAGTGTACAGCTATGTGGGTCGGCTGCTATTTTAATCTGTAATGTTGCTGGGAATACCTGGGGGAACAGCCCAGCTCTGTTGGAATGGGGGCTTGTCTGTGTGCAAGTGCCAGTTTGCGTGTATGTACGCATAGGTATGGCGGGTAAGAGCTTGCAGATCTGAAAGGTTGTTTAAAGATTGGCTATCGTATGAGAGATGCCTACTGGGCACCTCTCGTACCCTCTTCGGTTCAGTGGAGCAGGCGGCGTATATGTTTGCTTTTAGGCATGGGCCACTGCACCAAGGCAAACCCAGCAAAGGCTACCCGGCATCACACTGGCACTCTTACGGTACCCTCCCCCCTCAGGCGATCCTCAGACAGGCCAGCAGCTCAGTTCTACATTTTGAGTGCCTGTGACTCATCTCGTGCGCTAGGATATTCAGGATGAGATCACCCACTTTGTCAAATGCAAAGTGCTAAATGCGCTCAACTGCTCTGTAGATTCCAGTAAAATGATGAGGTAATGCCTGAGATCCATCTCAGAATTTCTACCTCGTCCTAACAACCATGCTGTCATTGCGTTCGTGACCTTGTGATAATCAGCAAATTGTTGGGGAATTTTGGCAAGGTGCTGGTGGAGCTCCCGCACGGGGCTCCCCGCGGTGAAGACAGGTGTGACGGCAGCAGGGGCACCTGCCGTTCAGCCATCCCACCCCGTCTGCGAGCCCGGTGGCTTCAAAAACCCCAATTCCTGGGCGAGCGCGCCAGTCCCGGAGAGGTGCGACTCCGAATGCCCATATACTCCATGAGCACTTGGCAAAGGTCTCCCTCTCTGCAGTTTTCATTGTAGTCAGGAATTAATAGACTGCAAAGGCATTCATCAAGTCCCAGTTAGGTTTCCTTTTATGTCACTGTAGCTGTCTTGTCAGATGTTGGTAATTGGGTTCAACGTGCCATCACAGTAAAAAGCTTTGTGGGAGTGAGTCAGAAGGGGCGGAACCTCGCCGTCTCAGGTGACCTCACTCTCGACCCAGCTGCTCCAGAGTGCAGGGAGAAGGGAGGGAGGGGGTGGGGGATGAGGTCATTCTTTCGATGGGAGTGTGTGGGCTGGATTTGCGTAGGTGTCTTTGTGTGCGTGTCTGCATGCATGAACGATAGACGCTGGAAGTGATAAGGCTGAAGGTTTCGGAGCTTACTTTTTATGACATTAATAAAACAAAAAGAAAAGAAAAAAATATTATAAATGAAAATCTTTGGATTTTATATTATCTAAATATTATATTTAATATTTTAAAAATCTAGTTCGGAACACATAGACGTGTGCTCTTTGTATGTTGATATTATCAGAAAACCTTTTGGTTTTACAAAATTTTTATGAGTTTAAATTTTAAAATATTATGTGGTGTGGCCATCAAGTAAAGAGTGGCATAAAATATTAATTCATAAATAACACTGAACTTATCACCCTAAATAATCAGACATTTTACTTAATTATTAAATAAAACACATTAAAACATTTTTTTTAAATGAATTTTAATACAAAAATTCCATGTGTGATACCATTAAACCAATCAGGTCACAAAATCCAAAACAGAAATAAATGTAAAAACAAGAACGCTAGTTTCACGCACATTTAGAGATTTCATCTAGAGATTGTTTTATCATGGCAAAAAAAAAATCATTCTCGCTGTCCCGTCCTTGCGGTTAGTAGTTTCATTCTACACAAAAAAGCTTTTATGCATCAGTTCACGATCAAATGCTCCCTCCCACCTCACTCCATTTATGGCTGACTGGCAGAGTGGCAGGGCTTTGTGTCTGTTGTTAGAGAGATGAGCTGGGCTGATAGCCACGTGGAGAGAACGGGACAGTCTGCGAGGATTGAGACGTCACAGCGCAGTGGCGGCTTGCCATTGCGCATTCAGAGCACGCGCTGGAGCGGTATCAGTTCATAGGAGGTATCGGTGAAGCAGACATCTGATTCAATGGTGTCTATGATCAATGCCAGCGTTTTAAAAGCTACACGAGGCCATTGTTTCATTGTAAATTCTCCCGTACGTGTCAGTAATGAGACATCTAGATGGAAAGGACAATTTCGCTGCTAGCACGAAACAAAGTCGTAGCAGGCTCTCTGAGAGATTGCTTTTGCGATTTTTACTGCAGTCGTCAAAGCTCTAACTCTCCGCTCATGACAGACGACATCCTCATCACTCCGGCTTACATACTTTGGAAGCATCCAGCAAATAGCAATACTGTGATTTTCGTAAACATCCCCAGAGAAGGGCTTTCAAAGATAGGATTTATGTTTACCTTCTTGGTGCATAAAAGCGAGTGCAATAGAGACTAGAAAAGAGCAAAGGAGTTTGTTGTCCCATAAAATACCAGTTGTGCAAAGTCTGTGTAATTACCACACTGCAGGATAATTATAAAGAGGACAGATGCAGGGATGAAAAAGCCATTTACGTGCACTTAAGTGAGCGATGGCAATTAACTCGGATGCCTGTCCCGGCACTGAGAAATTGGGCTAGAAATCCTCGCAGTCAGTTATCACACAAACCAGAAACGACCAGCCTTCTCCTATCTCTTGGAGGTGAGCCTCGCGAACAGGCTCGAGCAAGTTGTTTAATTTTTTAAGCGGCTTTGCTAATCTGCATTCTTCATTTTGTTTTGGAGCCTTTCGTGCGTGAAAAATCCCCGTAGCACAAAGCCTGGTGGGGGCAGCTGTCGGGGTGGGAGGGGTCTTGAATTCCTGTTATCATAACTGCCTTTGTCCATCACTGCGGCCTGATCCAGGGGCTAAATTGGAGATTGGACAGGTTACCATAGCCATTCGCCTCAGGGTAGCGTGCCCCACTAGTCCGCACCGACTCCAGCCAGAAAATCTGTTCATGCCGATCTTTTTATGTGCGCTTATCGACAGGATTGCAGCCAGAGGATGGAGGCCCATCGGGGTTACGTAACTTCTCTCTGCTCCAGTCGTAGCATCTGCAGAAAGACATGGACCCCTGCATCCCCTCTATGCAATTTCCTTTTCTATTTCCTTTCAGCTGCCTGGTCAGGCCATCGTGCGTGCTACTCGCATGGGACGGGAAGCTCAGATAGATGTAGTGTTTCCTCTCCACGAAGGCTCCTTGTCAATGCTGTGGCACTCTCCCTGGAGCTCACATCCTGTGGTTTATTACAAAGAATCACCCAGGGTTATATATAGCATAAGGCTACACTGACAATCAAGCACGGTAAAGCATGTGGGTTTAACTTTGCGATGCACCTAAACAAAAACTCTTGGACGAAAATGAAAATTCTAGACACACTGTCAAAACGGAAATGGCTAAAATGAAGCAAACGGTTTGTAAAAATATGCTTCTATTTGCTTGTATATGTATACACACATTCCTTCGAGCAAATATAAGCATATTTGAATGAGAAATAGCAGCTGAAAATTAAGCTTTGCCATCACAGGAAACTAATGACATTTTAAAATGATAAAATATTTATTCAGTTTTTAAACCATTTTACGGTTTGCTTTTAAAGTCACAGTTTTTGATACCATTTCTGTCAAGAAAATGCATTTTACATTTATACAAGGTTTTTGCAACGCAACCTGTTTTTTGGCAGCACGGCTATATTTTTTTCCTAACTTACCCAAGACATTTATCAGTCCATTTATCAGTCCCCACCACTGACTCAATGTTGTCAATGAATAAGACTGGCCTCTTCACTTCTCCCCTGCTGTTCCTTGTCAAGATGTGAATTTCCCATGGTTTTATGCCACACTGCAGAGCTTCGAAAGCAGGGAAGCCTGACTGATAGTGCCCACAGTGGGATAGGCGTAATGAGAGCACCTGCTGGGTTCCTGGCTGATGCCTCGTCCTGCAGAGAGAGACAGACAACGTGACACAGTGAACCCAAGGTCCTTGCAATCTGAAGTCATGTGGACTATTGCTTTGCGATGACATAACTGAGAATGAGAGAACACAACCCTTTCACACCAGTGCCAGAGTCATCACACCAGGGAAATTTTAATCTTCTCTCCATGTGGCTTCCCTCTCGTAATGCACAGCGCAGAAGTGCCGATGTGAGAGGTGGATCCGAAAGACAGATCTCTAACGTGAATCATTATTCCACTCGAGTATGCTTAATGATTATAACAAACACATAGATCAAGACAGGAATGAACGTAACAAGAGCCTTAAATCCAAACAGCTTCCCTCAAGAAGTTTTATGTTTAATATGAGGTCAGTAAGAGCTCATTTGCAGGGATTTGTGTGAAATATCATCAACTTAATGGCCATGATCATTCATAGTGCTTCAAATGCGTTCCTGTGTTTGTCGCCACAACCAAGATGAGAGACTTTCTTGGTGAAATAAAAAGCCCTCTTTATGTCTCCTAGGGGTATAGACCTTTACCAGTGCCTGATAATGGGACTGCAGCTGAAATTGACTCCCTTGGAGAACTTGGCCTATTAGTCATGTCTGTTGCCTGTTACAGTATGGTATGTAACCGGAGATCTCTATACAATACCCAGAGGGCCATGCATCTTATGAAACAAAACGCCCTCCAACTCAGCCCCCTCTTCCAACTCGCTCCTTGACGGCCAGCTCTCTTTTGTTTCCTCTTGTTTTCTTTTGTCTCCATGTGTTGTATCCCCCCACCCATGTGGCATTCTCTTTGCATTGAGTAATGAAGATTAGCCTGGCGTCCGTCACAATAGAGCCCCCCCATCACTAGTATCCCTTACTTAGACTCCCCAATCTTATAACAAGCTGTTAACCCCATTTAAAAATGTCCCCTCTCAATCGGCTTGTGACGGGGAATAATCCAGCCCGAGCGATTTAATGAAAATCGCTGTATCCTGATTAGATTACCCCAGTGCCGCCAGCCAGTGGCCATTAGCCGACCCCGTACACAGATAAACAGCAGCCCTGCTCCGCAAATCCAGTTAAAGGAAGACGGAGAGAGGTTTTCTGAGGCTCAGCTCGCCTCTTACCAGCCTGCAGTCTTACTGCCTTTGTCAGTGGGATTATCCCCCATTTGGCACATCTATGGTGAGGACTCATTCACATCCTCCCGTACCCACTCTATACCCATTATTGTGCTTGTCTCATTGCTGTGTCATTCTGCTGAGCGTGATCATCTACAGCGTATCTGCAAGCAAGATTTTAAGATTTATGTGATTTGTAAAAAGCATGCATTCATTATGGTAAATCTTAGCTGTACTGATATCGAAACTGTGACGAAGATTAGATGTGATGTGTTTATTATTGTTTATATGTTCAGTTATTATTATGCCCAATAATTTCCAAATGTTTAAATCTATACTAGAAGAAAAAAGAAAACATTAGATGTTGTGAATGATTATATCTACCAACAGATGGAATATTAATATTTTTATGTGGATAGAAAAATAATTTTCGATGTGTAGTAAAATTTGAATTTGAAATAGCTAACATGTGCAGTCCAAAGGGAAAGTGATTTTAAAGGAATAGTTCACTACTCCCCAAACCTATCTTAAAATAAGCACAAAAAATAAAAGAATATCCAAAATTGGCGAAAGTAAATATTACTTTCAAGATCAAAGACAGTATGTGAATTTGACTAATATTTCCGACAACCATAGCAATCCATTTTTCTTCTTACTAAACATTTGTATAGGTTATTATTGCAAATGTATTTAAAACAACAACCAAAAAGCAAGGACAAATAACCAGATCACAGCATTCATAGTTAAACATGAATCCATAATCTTTAAAATACCAAGCTTGTTTAACCAAATCATACATTGTCATCTCACAGACTTCACATTGTAAGACACAGCACAACAGCAGCCTTCATCAGGTGTTCTTCACCGAGTTCACAAAGAGTTAATAGTGACTTTGTTCATTTGGGAACACGATCAAGGTCGCATTATGTCCTCTACAATCCTGTGCTGATGAAGTTATTGAGAGACGCCACAGTGCCTTTTCTGTTCCTTCACAGCTTCTTTGTCCCTTTTGTGATCTCTGTTACTAAAGTCTCACAATACTTTAAAAGCAGGAGCAGTGTTTGTGTACACAGAAATAGCTCTCAGCAGCCCCATACAAGCACACCCAAAGGCTGATTGGCACCCAAGCCGCCTCTTCCATCTTTAAATGGATGTATTCATTAGTTGCAGCTGCACCATGTCAGACTTAAAGTCTCCTTGTGCGGCTGGATGCAGATGGAAATGTCGGCAGACACTGTCTTTCACTGTCAATCCTAAATTTATTGAAAGTGTCTTATCAAGAAAAAGCTTTGATGGGACGAGCCACTGAAGCCTGGCATGCATAGATCTAGGCTAAAAGGACTGCAAAACAACTAAATAAGTAGACAACAAGAGTCAAAATTATTGGCTGCTCTATTTTTGGCCTAGCCTAGAATGCAGTTTCATTTGCAATATTTTAGTTAGGCTGGTGTTCAAAGACATACAATGAACATACAAGTCAGTGTTTGCTTGCTGATCCTTGGTGCCAAGTGTGTCATAATTCTCACTTCTTTGCTTGTAGTAGCATCAATCTGTGAAGTAATCCTGCCTCTAAGGGTACAGTGCACAGATAATGTTTGGTTGTTATCTTGCATGATTAACATTGCTCTTTGTTTCACATTACATGCATTATCACTCAACGAATTGTGGAGAAATGGGCCATGTGTCTGTAGAGAATAGGCTCAGTGATATTGCCAGTTGTTTTGATGGAGTGGACAGCAACAGGTGTGCATTTCCTGCTCCTGACCTCACAAGTGTTCTTGTCATAATAAAGCTGTCTCAGTTATATTATGAACCTGATCAGGGCCCTAATGTTCCGCCAGGAGCTGTCAACAGGGATAAATTCAACCAGAACTAAGGCTAATGAATGCTTTTTATCCCTGCGCTCCCCCTTTAGACAACAAATCTGCCAAATATTTTTATTCAAATATTTAGCTTGTATATTCTCACCAAAGATGGTTAGGTGACTGCAGCAACAATTCGTGATGACTAAAACCTTCATTCATTCATTGCAAAGAAATGTAACTAAATATTTGGCCAGCAGATATGTTCACAAGTCTCTGACGCAAAGACCAGTTTCGAGTGTTTTGTCTCAAGCCCAAGTTGATTCTCAACTCCAAGCATTACCTTGGGATTTGGGAGGTGGTGAAAATTATAAAATAAGATTTTTGTTTGCTCTGATTGATCTAAAGTGACAAAAGAACTTGTTGATGTTGCAAACAAATTATTTAAAATAAATTCTGAACTTTTGAAGGATCATGTGATACTGAAGAATGGATAGCTGCCCTTAGCTATAGCATGATATAAAAGAAAAAAGAACAACCTGTAAGAAAAACAAACAATCAATTGGTAATTATTTTATGGTATAAATTGTTGTTGTTTTAAATAAATTAATAGTTTACTCATAAGTTGGCAACTGGGAAAATGGTTACACTTTAATTTAAGGTGTCCTTGTTGTTCATAACATAATAGCAATAAATTAAGTTAATAAATAAACCTAAACTAAACCCTAGTCCTAACCCTAACCATATAGTAAGTACATGTGGTTAATTAATATTATTCAGTACTTTAATGCATAATCGCACTGTAACCAGGACATCTTAAAATAAAGTGATTAATTTATAATCAAAAATAATATCACAATATATATATATCCTTGATTTGCTTTGTGCCTGTCTCTAATATTAAGTTTAAAATTAACCTCAAGTGAATTTTTGGCAACTTGTCCGAGTTACTTGGATGTTCTACACTTAAATGCTTCACCAGACTCTGGTCTCGCTTTTCTGGCCCTCACTTGATAATGGAAACAGGAAAATGTGTCTTTCTGATACAGGCGGCGTTCACAATAACGTCCCAAACCAGTGTCCTGCTGTCTTTTCAAATTTTAAAACCCAACAATGTGGCTGCTATGGAAACAGCTGCCAAGCCTGTTGTGCGCATCTCTGGCCGAGTTCCTGTCTGTCTGTTTCCTCTCATTTCCCAAAGGAGCTGGTCTGTGTTTACCAGCCAAAGAGAGACACAGGAGCAGGAACAGCACTGGAGAGGCCCTCTCTCAAACAAGGTGCAGCTGCAAAAGCAAGAAGGAAGACTAGGAAGGAAAATGGAGGGCATGGAGAGGATGAGGATTTCAAAACAAATTTGCAAATCGCATTACACGGTCAACATGTAATTAGCTTTGTGTGCGAGTGTAAATATTGACACACAGTAATGAGTACATGGAGTTTACACTAATCTGAAACCCAAAGCCAAGCTTAGCCTTTTTAGAGAGCGCTCTGTACGACCATTATGCTCAGCGGCATTATCCTTACATTGTATTTGCATGGTGCTTTTTATGGTTTTCGAGAAGAGGGACAGTGCAAGCACTTAGAAGCAATCTTGTGACAAGTATCTGATTTCTCAGTGGAGTCACGTAATATTGTTTCTGAACAGATGTGAACATGCTGAGACGAGAGGGGGGGGGAAATGACTCAACAGGAGCGACGAACAGAAGCCACATCAGGAAAACGGCTCCAGACATTACCTTCATCAATATATAATAATCCAAGATTGGAAACATGATAGATATGAGCCAGACAGATGAACAGAGCATTAAGTAGCACAGATACCACATGTTTTGTTCTGGGTCAAAGATCTGTAATGAAGTAAAATGATCATCTCGATACACGCGGTTCCAGATGACAGTATTAGTACAAGCGAGTTTGACTTCCTGAAATATGACTTTGTCCTGGTTGCTCCTGTCAAAATTGTTGTGTGTAAAGTAATGGCGGATGCAAAATATTCTGGGCATTGGGACCGGGCCAATGATTCAATTACTCTAAGTACACATTTGAGCAAGGTCAAGTCCGGTACACAGATATTCAAGACATAATGATTTAAACTGCAGCCAGCGTCTTTGTATTAGGCGATAGCAGTCATTACATAACCGAGCACTCAGACGTGCTCTCGTTCACAGGTTTGGCAGGCAGACAGGCCACTAGACATAAAGAAAAAAAACAAACTTGTGCATCTGTCTACAGCAGAGAAGCCAGCAGCTAATGCATACACACTCTTTAAACGAGTGTTAGGTGTCAAAGTGTATAAAAAGAGGCAAATGAGGATGTTTTTAAATGTAAAGTATTGACAGATGAAGAAAAATAAATCAATTAAAAAGTTATGTTATAGTGAGAAATCATGCATCCCTATGTTCTGACAGCATTTGCTAGTAATCGGTGACAGATGCCTTGTGTCTGGAAGCAACAGAATCCCAGACAGTTCTGGGAGGTAATAGTCAATCATCTGACTTTAGTTTTTTTTTAGTGCACATTTAAGCATTTGTTCAGTAAATATGTACACAGCACTGTTAATGTGTCTGTTCTCTCACAAAATACACAAGATATCTACCTCAAGTGAGGGTATTAATATTATTATTTAAATATTATAATATCTTGGTGGTTTTACCCAGAATTTTTAGAAACATCTAAAGCCTTAATTTTACTCTGCATAACTACAGCATTGCAATGTTCTCTGTAAGATGTAATTTCCAATTAGGATGTATAATTTGAGATGCCATAATGAAGAACTACACTGCTGTTATATAAAAAGCTGTTTGTAATCAAGTTGTGTTGTTTCTAAAAGCACAACCTTGTGTAGTGCAGAGGTGGTTTCGAACAACTTGATGACAAGCCTCTGAAGATGCATTTGCAGCGTAAGCCTACCGAATCTGGCTTTTTGTTTGTGCAGAAAGGCTTCCTGACAAACCATGCAAGTTACATTTGCAGATGTACACGAGGGATTTAAATATCATCTGGTTCCCAGGCAACCACGACAATAATGAAACCTATATGTAAATGCAAGACACAAAACCAAGTCATTTTCTCCAGAGAAATCTGGGGCAGAGGTTCTTCCGCTAAAGAGCTGTTCAGTAAATCTGGCCCTAAAAATGTTCAGGCAGTCGGGCTGCCAGAGCCTCGGGCTTATTTGCAGTGGCCCATTCGTCACCGAGCGTCCAGTTTTGCCAACTCGCTAATAGGACACCATCCTCAGTGAGTAATTGGCCCTTTTTTTCCAGAATTTTTGTGTAGCTCTAAAGACGAACATTTTAATTTCGCCATGGCAAGAGCTGCATTATTTTCTCTTGGGGATTTGGTGTCTCTTTTGGCAAAGGCAGGATATTAGAGATCTCTAAAATGGATAATTCTTAACATGTTACCAGCGTTCCCCTGATGACAGATAGTCAGCTCCAATCCATATAACCCATCTCAGCCTACTCTTCAGCTAAGAAGCAAAAGCAGCAGTGAAAAAATCAGTGGCAGGTGGTCATTAGCACATCACTGAAGAATGACAAATGGTTTAGGCTTTAAGCATAACACTTTTTACTAAAATTACACAATTTTCAATATCGTTCTGCTGCTCAAACACTGAAACGCGTAAATATACTCTCAAACTCTACGTTAACTGCCAAGATAGCCTACTTCAAGCTTTCTAGAAGTAGGCTAAAACATTTCCCTTGCATCCTCCATCTTCCATCTTTCTCCTCAGCAAACAAATGCTGCACATTAGAAGACAGGGACCCTGACTTGACAAACGACCTGCGACAAGCCTCCATCCACTGCAACAGTGGCCAAGGGCCAAGGGAACCGGGATTAAATTATCCACCCAAATTAAAAGAGCATATCGGTCTTGTCCCCGCTAACAGCTGTTAGCATTTATCTCCCACATGTGTCCATGCCATTCATTCAATTTATAATCTGTGTTTATCAGACTGACTCGGCCGAAGTGGGGCAGAGGGGACCAAGGAGTGGCGCCCAGTTGCTAATTGCCTCGCCGTGCTTGAGAACGTCTGTGTGTGTATGTGTGTGTTCAGAGGAGCCCACCGTTTTGGCAAAAAAGGGGGAGGTGGAAGTGTAAGAGGGGGTAGGGAGAGATGACACAGGTGCAGAAACAGGGAAAAAGGAGGGCTATTACACAGCGGGAGAGTCTGCAAAAAGTCACTCCATCACAGACCACTGATTAAAATTTCATAGGAGGGGGCCAAGGGGCGAGTATGCTGTAGGTAGCAGTAAAACAGTAGAAGTGAATGGAGGCCAGTGGAAATAGTTGGATTTCCTTTATTTGTGTAGGGTTACAGGTCAATGACGTATAAGTGTCCGCAATAAAACACTAGGGGAAAAAATAACTGGTTTCTTAGAAATGTACTGTTTGTATGCATATGGTTTCTTATGATTGTATTTTTAAGAAAAGTTTTGGTTTAATTTTTCAAAGAAAGCCATGTAAAAATGTAAAAGTGAGAACATATTTTGCTTATACCTGGAATACATGTGCATGTAAAAATCAGAATTATTTTACAATAAGTTTATGTTTTTAGTTTACAAACCAACAATGCCTCATAAAAAAGTCACATTAAGAAAAAATAATACTCATAATAAAAGAGGTCTATTCATAATTAATTATACGAACGAATATTAAATTAATAGATAGGACACAAAAGAACAGTCACTTCATCTCCCCATGCCCCAATGTTTTCTCTGCTTGTACTTAATGGTGAGTAGCACACAAATGCATTTTCGCAGGCGTCAGGTGATATTGCTAGCCAAACAGATTGTTTGTTGTCCAAATGTTGCAGTTTAGTGAGAGTGACGGGTTGTGGGAAGGCTTGGGCTACAATTTCAGATGCAATCGTGTCTCGGTAGACTCCTAACAAGTTGCTGACATCTCTTTTGTGAGTGAGGTTCCAATGGAAGCGGCCGTTTATTGACTGCGCTGGCTTTGATAGGGAGAATCACGAGCAAGATCAAAAGGAGGTGCGGTAGCCGCTCAGGATCGTACCACACTGATGTTTACTTTTCACATAAGAGCTCTTCTATTGGTTATTAACTGCTTTACTGAGGCTTTTTTCATGCTTTTGTTGGGCCTTTTGTTAGGAGGTCTGCTTGTAAGAGATTGTAGTTCATTGGTTTTATGGCCACTTATCAACTGGCCATCCGCAACACACACACGCACACAGAAGTCCGCAGTAAATCACAAACTGTGCACAGCCCCATGCTGTAACTGTATTGTCTAAATGTCAGGAGTCCCAGAGCGGGGGTGCAGGGGGATGGGACGATGACAGTAGATGAAGTGAAGAGATTCAAGCTTCACTCCAGTGTGTGTGTTTGACAGCTGTTTTTTTCCACACTCACTTCCCCCTCCCTGGACCCCTGTCAGCCTCCCCACCATTACTCACCCCAACACCAGGACAGCAGTGACAGCTCCCCTCCCTGAGCTCAGCCAGCGAGGTGCAGGAACCAAACAGAGAGAACGGTTGAAAAGGCGAGCGAGATCCGTGAAATCCTATCCATGACGGTGAGGGCCTCAGATGACTCTGATGTCCACCCTGCTGTGATGATGGTTTATATGTCATTGGGACAGATAGGATGCGACTCTGACTGCAAATTTGCAGGCAGCTCGGTATCTCTCTCAGTGCATGGATAGACAGATCCTGGAGGGAGGTCCTTATGGGCTATAGAGTTTTGAAACACTTCTTGAGGTTTATGGCGAGTGCATGTCACTTGGTACAAGTCATCTCCAAGGGGTAATTGTTGTGTCATTACGGAGGTAATCGTGCAGGAGCCATTGCGGATTCCTAAAAAAATACTTGAAATAATATAGATAAATGAACTTGGTGTGCAAACAGGCCAAAAGCCCTTCAATACATGAAGGACGCATATTCAGTCTTACAAGGGGACGGTATGGTCGTTAAAAGAGCTAATGGCCATGGTGAAATCACAGCACCCTGGGAAATTGTTATGAACACTGCAGGGTACGGAATGATGGCATATTATAGACAGATTTCATCGCCAGATCATTGACGCTCCCTGTGCTATACTGAACAAAACATTGCCAAAGCAGAAACAACTGGCCTATATTTTAGCATGATGTCTTCAACATATACCCAATTTTCTTGGGTTTCTTTTGACTGTGTATGGGTCTTGTGTTGACTATGGTTGTAAAAAAGTTATTATAAAAAGAAAAAGAAGGAAAGTCAAGTGCTCTTGGATTCTCTGGAGCATTATTATGTGGATGGAACGTACTACAGTTTAACTATCCTCTGTTGGTTTGCTGCCGTTAGCTTGGCCAGCATGTTTGCTGGTTTTTAAAGGGACACTTCTCTGTTGGTCAGCCTAGAAGACCAGCTTGGCGGCCAATCAGTACAGGCTGGGAACATGCTTGCTGGTTTAAAAAGTCTTTTCCAGCAAGGTAGAAATATAAGAAGGTTCTTCTATTGCATTAGACTCTAAAAAACATTTTTGGAATGTTTAGCAGCAGCGCTTCCTACGGTCCTAAAAAATGTTAAATAAATATATAAATACAGCACTTTTAACTCAAGTGTTGTTCTTAGTCACTACATCTTACACACATACAAGCACACAGACGCACACATACACACTTAGGCTTCCCATCAGCAAATTAACTGAATAAAGAGCCTCTCTTTGCTGGGTCGTTTGAGTGGCTAATTAGTCATCAGCGCATGCTGTGTAGGGAGAGAGAGAGAGAGAGAGAGAGACACACACACAGTGAGAGAGAGAGAGAGAGAGAGGGGAGCACAGGAGAGATCGGTTTTGCATCAAGAGGTAGAACTTCAAACGACATCTGATGAAAGCCAGAATGCTTAATTAAAATCTATTTGTATGAGCGAAAAATCATCATAATTTCAACCCCAAAAATAGAGAGGGTGTGAAAAAAAAAGCAGTTTTGTTAGATGCGGGTGGAGATATAAACGCATTAGTTTAGATAATGTGCCGACTTTATTATCCAAGCAGGGAGCGGAGACAGCGAGAGGAACTGACTCTGAGATTGGCGATAATTTCCCCTTTGTGTCTAACTTGGACTGCATCCACATTTGCTAATGACAGTTTTGCGATTCTCCCCCTTGCCTCTCTCTGCCCGCTCTTTGTCTGACATTGCCTCTTAGCGCTGCCTGTGAACCCCCTGGCACTGCATTTATAATAGATGGAGCTCAGTGCGTACAATATAAGCAGGGTATGAAGGGGCTTTCTACACTAGCAGCCAGTCCAGAACAGTTGATTCACCTCATCTACATTTTCTTTTCTGTTGTTTCACAGATCTGTGTGAAAATATAGTGTGCTTATGCCAAGTTCTTTCAACCCTCTGGCATCTCTCAACGGCATGTTGCTTTAAGCTGCATGGCGTAGAGGATTTATGCTCTGTGCTTATCAATGCAGGTTGGGTACATCCTCAAAGCATCTATTAAAGTAATAAGGCCTACAAAATTCACAAGAATTAAATAATTCCAGAGGTGCATGGTCTCTCTCTGTTGCTAAAATTCCATGCTCGCTAAAACAAGGCAAAAAAAGCTTCAGTGTATGGATAATTTATGCACTTTGCAGGTAGTGCTCAGAATCATAAATGAACGCAGAGCTCACAGGGAGATCTTGCAGTGGTAAATTGTAGCTGCTGCAGTGGACTGCATTTCAGTTATTTTAGTCTTTGTTGAAGGCTCTGCTGTATTGCATAACATGAGTCAAATTGTAGCTATAGTATTAGCGCTGTTCTTTTGATGTCACCAATGAGGTCAGAGAAAGTGCACAGGAACCATTTCCTGCAGGTTAATTGAATGGTCAATATTTCACTGCAGCAGTAGCTGGGATTGCATTACATTAGAATTAATCTGACACGGTTTCTAATACTTCTGTATTGGGTTTTAAAAAGCAAACTAAGAATATATGCAGAGGGGTTTACAATTTGTTGATGCCAAGGGCCTTAAATACAAGAGGGATTCCCTATAACCTACATGCATATAAACATACAAAACATGCATACATACATACCCACTGTATACTGTATTAAAAATATTAAATGAGATTTGTTTGTTAAGTTTGTTAAACATTTCATTACATTTCAAGTGCACATGAAAAAAAAACACTTTTTTTAGACCTTCTAGTGACCCCAGACCCCAGTTTGAAAACCCCATGCACATGCATATTTCAATTCAGTAAAATAGAATAAAATGTGCAGCTTATCAGCAGACAACAGATGCTGGGCAAAATCTTCTTTTTGGATGATTTATTTAGGTCTGAAGTAAAGGAGATGACAGAATAAGTTAAGATAGGGCATGTACAGCGACTGTAATTTACAGCTGACATGAAGTAAAAAAAAGTTGGAAGGTTTACTCTACCGCTGTTTGACTGCTAAAGTGCTTTTACCGCAACACAGTGAACAGAAGTCTCTAATATCCAAACTGGCCACTGTGACTGAGGAACAATAATGTTAAACCACTGAAAAAGAAACTGCTGAGTGAGCAGTCAGTGAGCCATGATAGCACAGTCTTTCTCTTCCGTCCTCCCTCTGTCTGCCAAAGTATTCATCAGAGGAAAAACTAGAGTGAGGTGAAAGGTATCTTAAGTAATAAGACGGTCATTTCTCGCTCAATAAGCACCGTACAAAATGCTCTATGCTACATGGATAAATACTGTTCCCTCAACCGCAGCAAGTGAAATAATTCCACGGATGTTCAGTTTCTCTCCCAGAAAATCTTGCCCCCCAGCTGCACTACGAAATCTTTCTGTCCAAAAATCTCTATGTAGCAGATTTAGTCGTTTACACCTTCCATGGTGCGACCAACTGAACCAATCCCAACTGGAAATGTGTTGACGTGCCTTGTGTTTCATTGTAGCACATTCAGCTGTAACCAACAGTGTTTTTTTTTTTCAAATGGTTAGCATTCCCTCTTTAAACATCACTGAACTTAAAAGGAGGCTTACTGTCTTATGTTTATGCATTTCTGTTTCTCCTGCAGACATGTCTGGAACTGGAGAGGTACCTACAGACGGAGCCCAAAAGGCTTTCAGATCTCTTTGACGAAGAGCTCGACTGCCTCCTAACACCAGCCTTCATGAAGGGAGACAGCGACGAGGACCTGATGGACCCCCTCCTGCCCAGTTTATCCGATGAGCCCAGCCCACCACCTCTGCTCGTATCCCTACCCAAAAACCTTCATGCCCCAGCCAACACCAAGAATACCGAGGCAGGGTTGAAAGAAGCCAGCGGAGGGGTTAATCCCGCCCAGCTAAACGCAGTCACATCCCTCACGCCACCTTCCTCACCGGAGTTGGGACGCCATCTTGTCAAGCCTACGCAGACTCTTACCGCCACAGCTGATGGCACGCTCACGCTGAAATTGGTGGCAAAGAAAGTCGGTCTTGGGGCGGCAAAGCTGGTGGCGACACATTCGCTACCTTCGCCACCAAATCGCACTGCACAGAGCGACGGAGAGGGAGGATTGGGAACGGTAGGCGGAGGGGACATTCCGGAGAACAAAAAGAGGGTCCATCGTTGCCAATTTAATGGCTGTAGGAAGGTTTACACAAAAAGCTCCCACCTAAAGGCACACCAGAGGACACATACAGGTGATTAACTGCACCAATTGCATGTGTTTTTTTTAGCATTTAGCATCACGTGTAGCATTTTTAGCTTTCCTGGAGAAAGAGTTCCGGTGTACCAGGTCTAACTCTGCATGTAATGAGATAAAGTTTCAGAGTTTAGAAAATCATCTTTGCCAAGCACCTGATACTACAGAAGGGTCACAAGAGATCTTGTGAAGCTAACTCGATTTTTGCAGCACAACCCTACAGCAAGATAGCTGGTTTTCTCTCTCCTGCACCTTAATCTCAGACTAAAATGAACCCAGCCACACCATTCAAAACCTGCCAGTGCAGTCAGTAATTGCAAGATGATTGATAGACCGACTGAGCTAAATCTCGTTTCCCAGCTAATTCGGGCTTGCACGCTCCGGTGCCGTCGTTTCTGCCCTCTCGCTGAACCTGAGAGCGTGTTGCACTCTGCCGTGGCCCCGAAACCTACTGTGACAGTGGCCTCAATGCAGCGTATCAGGCCCCTGTGGCCAGCTGTTGACTCGGCAGGTTCCTGCGAGTGCTGGTGATGCTAATCGCTTTTGGACTGATTCTAGCATATAGACGGCACTTTAGCGTTTGAAAATAGGGCAAATAGGCAGGAAAAAATAGGAAAGAAAAAAAACCCTGAAAAGAGATTTTGGCTTGCTGGCTCATAAATGAACACGTTTATCAGAAGACAGATTTATTCTTTAAATTGGCTCAATCCTGTTTTTTCGGTTATTGTTTCTGTAGATTACTAAAACAGGGAGATTAAAATTACAACAGAATTTAAGCAAAGCCTACATAAATTTGTTTAGAAGCACTCTAAACCATGACAAGTGAAATGGAACGTCTCTAAATTCTGTAGAAATAAAACAAACATATCTGTTTTCCAAACTGTACATTTTAAGATAACTAAGAGGTGGTACTAAATAAAAGCAGACCCGACTCATACCCTTAACATCCAAACATCTATAGGACACTTAAATCAGTAGTTCACAAACTGACAAATGTGCATGTGTGCATATCTGTGATTTACCACACCTCTTGTTTTACTGGAGATATTTATACACCACAATTAACAAATCTTAACAAGGTGAAAGCTTTTCTCATGAATATTAATTACGTTATGTAATGTTACATTATGTTAGAGACAGATGTTGTTAAGCATGCATTAATCAGCTGGGCAAATAACAAATCCTACGAGGCTAATCACTAGTTTTGATTGGACGCTCCCAAAAGTTTACCTAAGAAGCCACTGCATGTCCAAAACTTTTACAAAAAATTTCACATGAAAATAGACTGTGTACAAAAACATCTAGACAGTGAGAAACAGATGCAGCAGAATGCTGAAAACTTGACATGCATGAAATCTTTCTTAGAGTTATTTTTAACTTGATGCTGTCTTTACCAAAAATAAAAAAAGAGAAGAATCCACAACACTCATGCCAAAGAAAAAAAATACAACCACACTTTCTCGGGTAGAAAACAAAAGCATGCAAGGTTAGCTGCATCAGAGTTTTTTTCTGATTGTTTTAGTATACAGATACATTTGACAGTTATTTTTCACACTCACACTCGATCACTTGTGCTCATAAATGTGTAGAGCAGCCGTGGAGCCTAATGACACGGTTCTACTTTGCTTCGTCAACAATGTTTGCTAAAGTTAATAGCATATCCCTGAATGGGATTTGGAGGGTAAAAGTGGGTTAGAATTAGATTTTGAAATGCAACATGAGCCACTGGAGAAGAAGAAATAAATGGATGATAATTGAGCACTACCTAAATCTAAACTTCGGAGGCAATAACAGTTTACCACCACTCTGTCCAGAGGAACTGTAATTAACCTCACCGTACTCACCTAGGACACTGGTGCAAGGGAAGGAGCTTGCTGTTTCGGAAGGGGTTCGTTGCTAGGAGACTATATCAAAAGACTGTTATAGGTTGATTATTTGCAGCTGTAGATACCAACTGAAGCGCCAATATGCCAAATCAATCCCACCTTTCCCCTACCCTTCTCTGGGTACAGTTGGGGTTGCCAGGCAACTACATCATGCATATCTAAAGCGAGCAATAATTGGTTGGTATTGCGGAGTGTCCATAGGTTGCATACCGACTGGATGGTTCTTTCTCTCTCTCTTCTCTCCTTTAACACTCTCTCTACCTCTCACGGCTGGTTGCTAGGCGACTCCATCATGCATCCATGACTCTCCAAGTTATAATTGGCCTGTGTTATGGTTGCCTTGGTTGCAGGTCCAAGCCTGCCTCGCTGCTGTCAGACAGCAAGAGAGGGAAGGAAATATAAAGGGGGAGGAAGGGGGCTACGGCATAAGGAGGGAGCCAGCGTGAGGGGGTCTTTGGCCAATTATTGTGAGTGTTGTGCGAAACGTTTGCCGTCTCACACCTGCGGCCCCGCCACTCTTCAAATGACACAGAGATGTTGTTCCTGCGCACTTGTAGCAGTCACAGACAGGAGAGCAGACGTGGTGATATTTTCTCCAACTGATTTTATAAATTGAAGGAGCTCAAGGACAGGCAAACATAATAAAATAAACCTCAAGGCACTTTGACCTGCTGTTTGTCTGTGTGCGTCTTGCCTGGCAGAGAAAGATGAGCAATGTCAAAGAAGGCCCGTTGCTTGTTTGCAGTATTCCCAGAGGTGAACCAGTGGAAAAAAGGCCAAGTATATTGTATTATATTTAAAAATCCTCTTCTCTTTGTCATGGAAAGACAGGAAATGTCTGTGGGGGATGGAAACCGGTCAGACATCTTACTCGGAATCGTTTTCCTCGTCACCGCTGCCATGTCATTCTTTACTTTGTGTTGCATCATAAGAGACTTCCAGTACCAACCGAGCAATGTAGTGGTAAATCCGACGTTATGTCATCCTTTACCTCATCTTGCATCATAAAGCTAAAAAACGAGACAGGATAAATAGATGAACAGCCTTTGATTTCATTACAGCAATATGTATGCTCATATCAACTGCATACATTTTTGGGATATGAAATATTGCGAAAGCAAATAACTTCCACTTTCTCCACATCTTATTGGATCATATTTTCCTTGGAAAAAGGAAAACAAAAGCCTGTAATCCTTTCCATTCTTCTCTATGATTCTTTCCATTAGTATACAGAGTCAGTTGTGGAGGTCCAGGCACATCCTTACTCAAAGACTAGCACAGAACAGCATGATTTTCTATGCAGATCCAGACAGGTTCAGACTGGTTTAGATGAATTTAGATTGTTTGAGCAAGATCATTTGATTATCAATAATCAACAAAACAAAATAATCAGCTCCTCTATTTGTCTAGCCATACGTCAGTTCATCCATATCCGCCTAGTAATGCTCTAACAACTCCTCATAATGCCCTAGCAACCTATCATCTTTGTTTGATTGTAATAAATCTAACATTCTAAACTTTAGAAACTAATCAAATCTATAATTTCATCATTTCAGACAAGGCTTTGACAAGCCAACTTAATGTCTTGAAAAACCTAACATCATGTGTTTTTATTAAAGAAATAAATTACCAACTTGGTGGCCATCCTAGTTTAGGAGCGTGGTCAGCATCAATTTAGTGAACAACTATTTCCAATTGGGCAACTTCAAATTTAATGCCGCCTTACTCTAGTTAGGAAGATTGGTGCACACATTGTTTGCTGGAGAAGCTGGCAGCTCTTGTGCTGCGAACATGGCATTGTTTCCCATTAAGCGTCATTAAGACCCCAATTATCATTACCACCTCCGGATCTGAATCAGTGCCATCGACACCCTCCCCATTCCCACCCAGGCCCCAGGCTGAAGCCCGTTCTGTTCCCCAGGAACACTGCAACTGTGCCGGGACCCTGTCTTCGGGTGCTGAAACCCCCCTTCCTCAAGGCCATATTTAAAATCATAAAGGCATAAAAGTACGGCATGTGGAACAATTGGTATCTCCTTTCCCATCTGTTTAACTTCATTTGAATTTCAGAGCTCACTGGGAGGGTGGAGAACATTTAGCACAAATGGCATCATTTTGGATACTTGACTTTGGGTTATGAATTCGTTCTGTTACAGTGACTGAGCACATTTAGGCAGCTCCTCTTCAATTTAAGAAAAGATGGAAAATGACCCTTGATCGAATCAATTTCAGTGTCTGAAAATAATCGTCTCCATATATTGCCTGAAAAGACAGCATTTTTCACGTTTCAATGACTGAGAATCCAGGAGATTTCGGCTACAGAGATGTGATTGGTTGACTGAGAGGGAACCAAGCAATGTGATTGGCTGGCTTGGATGTGTGATTGAGAGAAACTGTAATGAATGATGTAGATAATGGAACTGCTGACGGTGCTCACAG
>JAUMHR010000056.1:8483044-8493818 GCA_032361145.1 Enteromius fasciolatus
GGAATGGGATGGCACTTCAGTTCATAGAATGAGTAAAGGCAGGTGAGCGAATACTTTTGGTAATATAGTGTATCTTGGTTACCTTTCATGTTTGTTTGTTGCTTGCAGGCTATATGGAAACCTCAACAGAAAATTACTTAAGCATGCACTTTTTAATCGCAACACATTCTGTGAATTCACGTTCACAAAACACAGTTCAACAGAACGTAGTGACACCTGCAGGACAGGATGCGCTGTACAAACATTTATTTATTTATTAATTTTATTTATTTTTAATTTTTACTGAAATCTGAATTTTCAAAGTCTATATTTTTAAATAGTCCTGTTGACAAATAAACATCAAAATACTAAAGCTTTTTTTTTTCTTTGCACCATAATTTTACTGGAACAAAATATCCTCTTTTTTTGTAAATAACAAAAACCGGTATCTTCACAGCGCAGACACCTTGGATTGCCCTCTAAAAATGCCACTGTTAACTTTAATGTCAAAGGTCAAGATTCAGCAGGGTCAGAGGTCAGAGAGGGGGGTCACACATAAGCACAGCATTTTAGTCAGATCTTACCAATAATCCAGATAAAGTACTCCGTTTAAGAGAAGTAATTACAAAAGATTTATAAGGATTCAAGACAATATAAACTTATCTCCGGATCACAGTAACTCAAGAGCTGATTTAGATTGTTCTCTTTTAGCAACTCACTCACTGACTCACACACACACACACTGTATTTCCTGCCCGTTTTCTTGCACATGCTTTCTCTCTGTTTCCTCAAGGAAAATCTTAAAAGCAGCTGAGTCCAGTCCAATGACTCACGCTCAGGGTCGCACGGGGTCAGAACCACTCAGTCCATTCAAAATTCCCCCATAGTTCAGACCAAACATCTGCAGATTCCATTGAGCGTCAGTTCTAAGCAGCAAACTTCCTGGCTAGGGTTTTTCTTTTTTCCATGTGCAGCAGTGCTTCCTGCACCACTGTGAAATCTGCAGGACAACAGGAGAAAATAAAATAAGAAAAACAAGAAAAACAGCTCATTGTAATCAATGGCGAAAAAAAATATTAATTGATCGATTAAATTAAATAGTCCAGATCAGTTGAAATCAATTTTCAAATTTGTCAGCGAAATGTGGCTTTAAATGGCTGCCCAGCCTAGGTAAAGAAACCAAAGAAAAAAGAAAAAAAAACACTACAAATTGACCTCATCATGTCTCTGTTTTCTCTGCTCGATTTCAGATATGTATCAGGGTCTTTCAGTAAATCTGCTGAGATCCACCATTATGGCCTATTTCTTGGTCTGCTGAGTAGTCACATCAACAAGCTTCAAATAGCCAATACCAGCACTTCAGCCGCTATCTACTGACTGCTCAGACTCATTAATGTCATACGCAGTCTTTATCAGACAGTTGCTGGAGTGTACTGCTTAAATTATTCAGGGTAAACACATGCACATCTGAAGAGGACCGAAGAGGCTTATCTCAGAGAGCAGCCTGTTGTTCTTCCACGTTCCCTTTTCAGTACATATCAATTCGGCCCATGTCGGGAGGAATCATCCTGATCATCCTGTGTCTCTGAACAAACTGTGGACCACTATATCTGCAGCTTGCTCTCTGTCACAGCAAATCCACATTGATTTTAATGCTATCTTTATGGCTGTCTTGTCTATCTGGGGATTATATTAGGTGCTTTTCTGCACATTCAGTCCTTAGCTTTCAATCTCATCATTTTCTGTTTGAAAGGAGCAATCTTTGCATTATATCTCAAACTTTTGTTGGCCTAGCTTTAGCCATCGTCACAAAGTAAAAATCCGAAATGCATTTGAAATGTCCAATATAGCATTTGCATTTAGTATCTGCCTGACACTTTTCATCTCTAATTTGCATAACATTAAAAATGTCTCCACTTTAAGCTCTCACTGTTTTGATGCATTATATTTATGTGACAGATTATTATCTAACCCTAATATACAAATGATATAGCAAAATGGGTTTCAGACTGCCACTCAGAACACAGCTAAGATTTTCTAAAGAAAATGTCAAATCTTTTGCAGAATTTGCAAATGACATGGACACCCCCATCTTCTAAGGCTTCAAAAAGAGAGTGGGGCCATTAATTTTCCTTGAATCAGGTTTCAACTATTAGATGAGCCTTTGAACATGAACTTAAAAGGAACTCGTCCCACTCAAAAGTATGCCTCAGTTAAAAAAAAAAAGAAAAAAAAAAAAGGTTATATCCAAGACCTGGTTCCTCTAGCGGGAAAAACAGCATTGCACATACAGCCTCATTGAGGATGAGGTGAACAATGTTCCTTTGTCACCAACCTTACCTCAGAACTAATCCCCTAAAACATTGCTATTTGTCTTGTCTTTCATCCTGTTTTCCCCCTTTCTCTTATCAAGCCTAAGAGGGTAGAGGAAAAGGAAGTACACAGAAAAAAAGGTCTGCTGACATTCACACGTGTTTCCTTCTTCTCAAGGCCTGTGAGTATTGTTGTGGCCACAGGTGCGGGGCAGAGGGCAAAACCGCAATTTCTTTCCCTTACTTGCTAGGTCAAATACCATTCAGAGTGCTGGACCTAGTGAAACGTTGCATCTGAGTCTCGGTCTCACACAATCTGTTGTCACAATTTTTGTGGATGAAATGCACAATATCTCTGGACTCTGGTCTATCAGTAGCTGGGTTTCCATCATCTTGTTTTAATGTGCATTTGAAGTATTGCATCAAAAATGAGTGATGGAAATGGCTTCTTTTTTTCCACCCCTTAAATTTTCCGAAAATTTATTTATAAGCTCGCTTGAGGTGGTTTTGTCTTGTACAAAAAAGGGTTCATGCAAACAATATAAATGCATTTGCCAAACGGATTCCTCTTTGTGATGCAATGGTATAACCTGTTTAACCAACACAATCTCATGACCAATTCGTACGTATTCGTACGAGGTGCCAAAATTATGGCAATTCATACGACCTCACTCAAACAATTTTGTACGATTTCTCTAAAACCACATAACGGTAGGTTTAGGGGAAGGGTTAGGTTTAGGTCATTTGTACAAATTCATACGAATTGGCAACTCGTCAAAACGTCAAAATATGTATGAATTGGTGTGAGATCAGGTTGTTGCAGAGCATCTGAAATGTTTTTATGGTCATTCTGAAATGGTCATTGTCAAAGTATGACTGCATTCACTGTGTTACATCTGCTCAAGTAATTTATTGTATATTAAAATTATTTCCCACTTGTCTTTGCAATATTTAGTGCCAGTTTTTCAGGAAGAAATGATTTTGTATTCTTTAATTCTTCGGATCGAAATGGTGCTAATTCACATATATTTTATGTGGCATTCTAATTAAAATTCACATATTTGGATGGAAACCCAAATAGTGTGTCATTAGGAGTTAAATTAATGTAAATAAATTATTTAGTGAATTAGTCAGTGATTAGGACCTAACACACAAAATAAACACTAACTCACATTTACCATGACTGAGAGATATAGAGCTAAGTACTGGCGATAAATATTTAATATATGGACATTCAGATATCATAATTTACATCAATACCACTTACATATTATAAAAAATATAAAATGTTATGCATTTATTATAAAATATGTATATCATACATATTGGAATATAATACTCTATATATAAATAAAAGCAAAGTTCTATATAATTACATACAAATAATATAATTCCGTTTTCAAATCTTTATAAAAATCTGCATTGCAACTGAAAACTCAATTAGGCAGACCAAATACAAATGGCAACATAAAAGTTACTGGTTTACATTTTGCACAGTCCACTCTGTGCTGAAAGAATCTACAGAAACAAGACCAGAGCGATATGAAGAAAGAAAGGAAACATCCTTTGAAGAAGCATAATGAAGGCTCTGGCCAAAATGGATGTCTTTTTATGACTTAAGGGGTCATCATGGGAAATAAAACTTTTCCTTGATCTCCGGAGATAAAAGAGTTCATTGTACTAAAAACATACTATAACTTTTAGAATTCAAAACTTTTTCCAGTGGGTAAAAAAGACCATTTATCAACCACCAATATCTATTCTGAACTGCCATTCAGAAACTTTGCACGCCCAGTGAAGATGTAGAAATGCTTAGAAAGATGGATAGATACTAAGGGTGTCACAGTATACCAGTACTGACAATAATGCCACTATTTAAATATGAAAAATCAAAATTATGTTAAAACACATGATAATACCATAAATAATCCAGCATATTTAGTGGTTGAATTTTCATCACAGCAGTATTGCACCTTTAATGCTATTTTGGGTTCTGTTAAAGGGGTTTTCGGATGCAAAATTAACTATGAATGTGTTGGCCGTGTTTGTACACATCCACCCTATAATGATAAACTCTTTTCTCAACTCGTTTTCAGATGCTTGGCTGTTTGACATTACACAGATCCAAGCTCCTCCCATGATTGTTGATTTACATTGATGATTTATCTTAAGCCTGCCCTCAGCAAGCGTCATCAGTCCATTGTTTCAATGCCGAAGCAGGTGTAGACAAGAATGTCTCCCAAGCGATTAAAGTGTTTTGTGAGCCACTGAAGACGCAATGGATTCCATTTGTTTTTGAATGGAATGTGCCCCATGGTATACCTAAATGCATCTATGTTTGCGCAAATGATTTGTGATCTAGCTTCACCTGCAGAAGTAGTGAGTACAAGGGGGTTTTATGAATTTGCCAATCGCTTTTACTAATAATGTGTTAGTTAGCAAGTTCCATGGCTAAAGTAAACAAAAAGGCTGGTCACTCCACAGAAGAGAGAGGCGGGGTCAGTAGAGCTAATTAGCATTTAAAGGGACATGAAACAAAACTGTCAAAAGAGCTGTTTTTGACAAGTTAAAAAGGTTAAAAGGCTTGTGTTATTTATTTTTTTAGGGGGAATTTTCATTAAGACCCTAAAGAATTATATCAACTGATGGTGGGGTGTTATACCATGTCTACAATGGATGCGAGTGGGGCAATAACTATAAATCACTGACGCTCTCTACATCGAATGTCACAAGCAGCTAACGACAGACAGTAAACTGGTGCCTTGTTCTATTTCAGACATTCTCCACCCAATATGTTCTTTTTCCAACAACAGGGCAAATGGATTTAGGACATTCACTAATGCCGATTTCAGACTGCACGATTTATAAACTAGTCGCGTCACAGATTTTTTCACACTGCATTACTATCTGGGGTATCATTCAGTCGCTGCTGTGTTCACACTGCATGATACATCGGCAACAGAGGGTTTCACACTGCGTGACTTTACAACAGGAAGAATCGCTGACGAATTTGTCTCACTGCCAAACCCACGCGAGAAGTGACACGCGAGGCCAACGCGAGGCCACATGTGCAAGACTGAGTTCTAACGTGAGATTGGGATTATTAAAAATAGCGGTACGCAAGAATCTTGCCATACAAATTGCACGTGAGCTCATTTGCAGCAAAAAGGAAAAAAATTTAAAAGAAGATTATGGAGGATGATATACCTTTTAAACCTTCATAACTCCTCCCCCAACTTCCCGCTGCCCTGGATGTTGGTCTTTCATTGGCTGTAGGTAATCACCGATGTTATTCAGTCAGAACACATTTCACACGGCATGATTTTGAATCACCGACAGGTCCAGATATTTAGCATGCCAAATATCTCACGGGTGTCTGCAGCATGACGGCGATTCTCTCAGATCGCATCTTTGATAGTTCACACTGTGTGATTGCCACTTGCGTGAACATGCACAGATTTGCCTGTGATTTCGGGCATTTGCCTGCGAGTTCTCAAAACCTATCAGTGAGTCAAAATTGGGGCTAAAATCAAGTAGTCTGAACTTGGCATTAAACAAGCTGTGCTAGACACCACAGTCTTCAGGAAGTGCCAATCAATAGTAAGTACATAAGGGGGCAATACCACCAGTCATTGTGACGTCATGGAAATGCAGTTTACTGCAACTTATTTTATCAACGCTTATAAAATAATGCAAAAGCTTTGCACAAATCCAGCTTGTGAGAAAATGTCTTATTTCACATATAAAGAGCACATTAAGTACAGAGTTGCTCATGAAAGAAAAATAAAATAAAATAAAATTACAGCTGTTTTTACAAGCTATTTTAGGATGTCAGGGAAACAATAGGGCATACAAAACAGTTCATTAAGGAATTATTCCAAGCTACCATTGGCTAGGGCAGAGGAGAGTCAGTCTGAGGATGTAATTATTCCATTATCTAATTGTCAGGGCACATATGACTATCTAATTTCATCTTCCAACACAAAATGACGCCATGGGCAGAAAAGTGGTGGCGATATGTGATACAAAATTCTATGCATATTTTCACCCACTCGGGTAAAACTAAAAGTCCAAAATGCCGCAAGAAATGACTTGCTTTCCAAGAAGTTAAAAACCTATTTATGTTGTTTTTGTCAGTGAACTAATCACATTTTAATTCCTTTTTTTTCCTCTAGTTTTTTGTGTTTCTGCAGAGACAATGATCCAATTAAGCTCAGGCTTAGAGCTTATCTCCGTGCCCGTAGCCTGCAGAAGTAAATGGGCTCTAATTGTCTCTCTTAATTGCCACGCTGATTCACCTGCAGCTGGGAACGGTTAGATGGCAGTCTCACACCACCCTGACAGACCTGGAATGGAAATGATGCGCCTAATGAAGATAGTGGGCAGAACTATTCCTCACGCTGACAGGAAAGAAATACACATCCAGGAAGACTTACAGGTTCCAATAGGGACTAGAGGGCTCCAGGGTTTCTCTCTACTGGGCCCATGTTCTCATGGGCTTTGGCTGCATCTCAGAACCATTATCACAAACTCAAAGCTTGAAGTATTCACAGATTAGTGCTGGAGGGCAGCTGATTCCCAAATCACACACACATGCTGGTCTGAATGTCGCCTTTCCAGCTGAGTATTGATTTGAGTTGATATGTGCATTGTATCAAAATGAGACGAGATCAATATGAAAGTGCACACCACTTCAAGGCTTTATTAATATCAGTGTAGATGAAAATCTCTGTGAAAGTCCTCCTCTTTTATTTTAATCATCATGACAGGCAAAATATGTAGATCAACTTGACCCCAAATTAGTGTAGCCACTGTAAAGTGGAGTTGTCAAACAAATACAGTTTAACACAAGGGACCATTTTATTGCCATTTGCAGCAGTCAATGCATTTAGGCACGTACACACCGGGACAATTATCGCGTGCGAATATCGTCAAAGTTTTAACACCTCGTGACTAAACAAAGGCCGCCAATGTTAGTGCACACTGAAGCGTAAGTTAGTGTCACAAGAATAAAAAGTTCTTGTATATCTGTTTTTCATTAAAATATCAAAGTTTCCAAAAAAATATTAAGCAACCCCAGGTTGTCAAGACTGAGAGGTTCCTTAAACACCAAATCAGCAAATTAGAATGATTAGTAACGAGTGCTGAAAACTCATCTTTACCATCACAGATGTAGACCTTTAAAATGTGTTAATACAGCAAAAAGGTATTTTAAATTGGAATAATAAAATCATACAAAAAAAGTTACATGACCAGGGGCCCATTTCATAAAACAAGTTTACCAAATGTGACCCTGGACAACAAAAGCTGTTAATTTTCAGAAATTTAGATTTATATATGATCTGAAAGCTGAATAAATAAGCTTCCCATTGATGTATAATTTAGATAGATAGGGCAATATTTGACCCGAGATACAACTATATGAAAATCTGAAATCTGAGGGTACAGAAAAATCTAAATGCTGAGAAAATCACCTTTAAAGTTGTCAAAATTAGATCTTGTCAATGCATATTACTAATCAAAAAATAGGTTTATTAATAGGTTAGTAAGAAATTGACTAAATACCCTCATGGAACTTGATCTTTACTTACAATCCTAAGGATTTTTGGCAAAAATGAAAAATCAATAATTTTGGCCCATACTATGTATTTTTGGCTATTGCTACAAATATAGCCCAACGACTTAAGACTGGTTTTGTGGTCCAGGGGCACAAATAAGCAAGGTTTAGGCTATTTAATTGAGTCTAACTTATTTTGAACCAAATCAACTGACAATAAATCAGACTAACTGAATCAAACTTGTTTTATGAAACAGGCCTCTGGTACAAAAGGAAACTTTCTGTTTCTTCTCTGTCCTCTTCACCCTTGAACTGATGCATGGGACGCACAAGCCACTAATACTCCATGATACACCATAGCAAGCAAAGGGATAGAAGACACTTTAGTGCCAAAAAGACTGGATAGAGCAAAATTTCTCCAAGGGCTTCTGCACTCGGGCCAGCCTCCAAAACCAGTCCCTAGCAATGGTGGCTTTCATTTTAGCCCAACAGGAGGAACAGAAGCCCAGGTGTGGATCAAAGCAGAACTATAAGACCCTGCTATCCTAAATGGGAAGCCCACGGGATGAACTGACCAATCCACACCTGTGCTGGGTTTGATCAAAGATCACAAAGGTGCCTCAGACCATGACCTCCAGAAGCGAGCGTCGACGAGTTACTATTATGTTTCCAGACTTGTGCAGGCGATTAACATGTCTAATGCCTCAGTGACAGTACGGCTGAGAAGGGGGAGATGGGGGTGTTTGCTGGCAGAGGAGTGTGAAATCCGCTAATTAACGTGACCTGCCTTTGATCCAAAGAGAATACACAAATGACATCTGAATCAGGAGGAGCACTAGGCAAACTGGGGGATGTGCCCCACCCAGGCATGCTGAGGCTTGGCGTGCGACTTCAACTCTCTGTCAAATTACATATCCTGCCCAAAACAAAGATGTCACGGGGATCAGCTCTTCTTTTAAGAGCATCTCTCCTTCAAAGTTTTCTCCATTTGCCAGCGTCTATTTTGGCCTCCCGCCGTTCTCAGAGAACATGTGTGGACCAGGCGGCATCTTTTGCGCCAGGTCTGGAGCATGCAGTCCCCTCCCCATCCCCGTCTCCACAGATGGCCCTAGAGGCCCCTGCCTGACGATGTGTTGTTGTGCTGTGCACTCAAGCACACTTGATTGAGGGAGGAGGACACATCTCTTCCTCTCTCCGTCCACCACATGGGGCTCACCGAAACATTCCACCTGCTACTCAAGCATCAGCAGTCACACGCTCCGGACAGATTGCGGAGTGATAGGTAGCAGGAGGGTGAAACGGCAAGATTTTGTTGCACACAATTATATTCTCTTTTCAAGAGACTGCTCACTGCAAGCCATGCCAGAAGATGATTCTGGGTGTTTTTTTTATCGTGGCCCCATGTGCGACTCGCATTGCATATGTAGTAACAGAGAGCCAATTTCCCAAGCTATGTCACTGGAACACACATGGGGGCGTCTCACAGACATGTCACGATAATGACTGTTTACCTGCCCTCTTCCTGTCTCCATTTTCCACCGGCTACATACCATCATGCAGAAAAAGACAGAAATGGAGAGTATAACATTTGTTTGAAATGGTATACTACTCTTATAATGTGCCCTTTATAATGTGAAATTTTAGTCTTTGGAAAAGAAATTTCTCACTTAAAATAGATACTATATATATATATATATATATATAAATTTTTACTGCTGTACAGTAGATTACACTTAAAGTAATAATAAAATGCATTTGAATTGTATGCTTTCATTTCATTACTACAGTTTATGATCTGTACATGTGTATTAAATCATAAAAATCAGAACACAAAAATAAACAACATAATAGACTACATAATTTCTCAAAACAACAACAATAATATGTTTTAATTTTAATACATTTTTGATTGGTTAAAGTTTAATGAATTCAATTAATTGGACATGCTGTTTAATATTAAAATATAATATTAAAATATAATTAAATGATTAAAATGGATTTCAGAAAAATATGGAAAACAGAAACAAAACATTTGGGGGGGGGGGGAGTGCCCAGTTTATGAGAGATGGATGTCATTATGTTGAAATAAACACCCAGTGTACTAGTGAAGCCATATGACAATGTAGCATACTACAGTGAAACATTTCTACATGCTGTACACATAAGAATAAGCAGTACACTAAAAACTGGAACAGAAAGCACAACTTTTGCCCAGATTCTTCCTAATTTGCAGTCTGGATTTTGCAATTGACACTAGCTGCTGAACATCAGAGCCGGTCTGCCGATTTTAGGCAGTTGGAGTTGACAGATTTCACAGAAAACTGTATAGTGTATGATGGGCACACTGCGACTTTTTTTTTTTTAGCTTCAGGCTATGATTTTTTTTACCAGTTGAAGCATATCAAACATGTTACTTATTTAATGCCAATTTTAGAACACATTGTTTTCATTTGTCACACATCTCTCAGTTTCAGCACTGAAGAAATTTTGGGTTCAGAACCGCATAAAAGTCTGGAAGTGTGTTATTCTCAGTCAATTTTCTGGAACCATTCACAAAGTCAGCAAGTGTCTTTCTAAAGTCAGCAAAATCTGTTCAGGCTTTGAAATTAGTGTTATATATTTATTAGTGTAATATATATTTAAAAACACATACAACCAAACTATCCACTAAAACAACAGCCTCACATCGCAATTAAAACTGATTTGTTTTCTGATCTTTAAGACTATGTGCGTAGTAATTTTGCAAATGAATTAGTCAGTATGTTTAAAGGGGTCATACGGTGGTATATGCACTTTTTCAAGCTGTTTGGACTGAAATGTGTGTTGGGAGTGTGCATACACAACCACTATACAATGATAAAGATCCACCAGTAGTTTTCTTTTGATTTAATAAAAATAAGTTGCCCCTTCTGAAATCAAGCCATTC
>JAUMHR010000056.1:8504898-8521722 GCA_032361145.1 Enteromius fasciolatus
GTGGCTTCAGGTTCTGCCGCTACGCATACGTCATCGGAATGAGTGGTCTGATTGGTTGTAGATTCGTCCAGTAGTATGCAGAGGCATCTGATGGACGCAGGTTAAAGGCAGATAGTAAGGTAGCTTGGCCAGACTAAGCTCCTATGAGCTTAATAGCCGCGGAAGACAGGCTAGAATATATACACTTCTGGACATTGTTAGTAAATTAAATTAACTACAGTGAAAAGCGTTTTTAAGAAAGTTAATTTGCAAGTTAGTATATCAAAGTGCCAGTGTGTTGTATAATGCTTTTTTGTTTGTTTGTGTATTTTTTAAGCGTGTCTTATTCCTACTTAACAGAGCGTATTCAGTTCTTGATTAACTTTGTGTTTAAGGGCCTCTCTGCGTCTGTAGTAGCCTAACCATAGACTGGCAAACACCTTGTTTCTGGGTTAATTTTCCCTACACAGGCACTGATACAGAATGACTGCCATGATGTGAACAGCTTAGGATAAGACCGAATGAAGCTAAAAGAGCATTTCTGCTGCATTTCCCCTGTGAATATTAATGGAGCATGTGTCTGTATCTGCCTCAGTCGGTGATGACTCCGAGTGCAGTGTGTGGTGCAGACTTTTACAAACTTTTATTGCCCTCGAAGAGCATACTGCCTTGAATTCTAATAACTTAGTCCATTTAAAACAAACATCTACTGATGTTTGTACTAACTTTGAATTAATATCCAGCGAGGCTTGCACTTCACACCTCCTATTAGATGTAAACTGGGTCTAAAGCAAGAGTTCGGTCAACACAGCATGATGCTCAGGTCTAGAGAGAGCACCTGGTTGTGTAACACCCCAGTGCCGCTCCATAGAGGCCATGCATTATGCAGCGATTGCATTTCCATGCTGCTTCCTCCTGCGCAGCAGTAAAAATAGAAACGCAGACCTCGGTGCTCATGCTTCGTTGTTTACGACTGCACCGTCCTCCTTCACTCCCGAGCACAGACGGTTATTACTCAAACACCTATAACACACACACACGACATCTTACCAGAGATATTAAGATCAGAAGAGGTCAGGCTGTTCAAGGAAACATCATCCTGAGATGTCAGAGATCCCAAGCCACAGAGCTTTTTATGGCTTACTTATTAATAAAAACACCTTTGTGTTCATATTCCTCTTCTGAACGGTTCCTGAGGTGTAGTGAAAAGGGGGAAAAATGCAGAAAACTTTGCATAAAGCATGTTTCATCTAGTGCTTGATATATTTTGTTATACATATTTTGTGTGGTAACTTGATATGGATTTACATATTACATATTCAAGTTAATGTTTCTGTGGGGGCTGTGAGTGGTAACTTTGCTTGCACTACCAACTTTGTGTTTTAAACAACAGAAAAGGCCAATGAAATTTCCTCCGGGTATACAAATCTCTGTCTACTCTGTTTACTGTTGTCACCATTGCAGTTCTAGTGCCTATTATAAGGAACAGCACAATATAAAAAGCGAGTGCAACTTCACTGACAGCTACACTGAAGAAGCCTTTGAGCCCACGCATCAATAAAAACTGTGGCTCTTACTTTCTCTAAGTCTACCGATATCAACACTGCAGACACAAACAAGAGAGAGAAAAAAAAATGACTGAAAAGTGGGGTACATACCCACTGCATAAGAGTAAAAGTCCATTGCTTATCGAGAAAAACAAACTTTCCCATGTTTAAAATAATAGAACGAAGAAACTTGTAATGTAAAAACCATTACATCCTTTTTATATAAATTTTCTTGTGATTCTACTGTGTGCTTATGGAAAAAAAAAGTCTAAATTTAATTTGTGTATGCAAATATTAATAAGAGCTTAGAAAAAAAATTCCACGAAGTAAATGTCACAGTGATGAATTCCTCTGATTTTATTTGACACGTCTTTATATTCTATTTTGGGGGGGAAAAAATGAACTTTTGACTTCCCTTCATGTGTTAATACTTTAAATTTGAATTTAATTTGAATGCAAAAATATGCTGCGTTCCTGAGGTTTATGCAGCTGTGATATAGAAAAAAAAATGTTTGGTTCCCCAACTGTTCTTAAAAGAACAATTTTTATCTTAAATTGAACAACATTTCTATAATCTATTACCCTTCTGCACTATAAAGAACATTTTGTGCAATGGAAGGTTAAAGTTTCCTAAAGGAACCACATATTCCAATAAAGAACCTCTATTTTTAAGAGTGTATTAAAAACCCTGAAAAGAAAATGTCACCTCTTTACAGAAAAGTTCATTTCTGACACTGACTCAGAGCTGTCATTACCTTCCACGAGTCTGTGTTAAATCACCACAGTGTGGGTTGCTGTTTGACTGGGAGATTTTCTTTCTTGTCTTGTTTCCTGGAATTGTTTGGGTTGCATAATTAGTTGAATAAAATTTAGTGAATAAAACCCAGTCTGTAATTCCAACGACAGGCCATTAAGTGCTAAACGAATTAGCATTTTTTCTGATTCTTTTTGAATGACTGTATTTTCTATAAGATGCAAATAGCATGATCACAGATTAATTTGCTAACTTGTCATTAATAAAACTTTACGAATCACAGCCCGAGTAGCAGTGTTTGAAGCCCTGTACGTCTCACATCACAAATGTAGCACAACTAGCCACCGGCTCCTCTGCTTCCTCTGACAACGTTTGATGAATTTTCATTTGGTGATGTGCAGGGTTTGCAGTATTGAAAAGGCTTTAATGTGTCACGTATTCTTTTCGTTCTCGCTCTTTGTTTTTCATTTTATTATGTTTTTCAGGTTTTTTTTTTTTTACCTTAAGCACCCTCATTGCACCATCAATGGAACAGTTCCCCAAAACTCAAGCACACCAAGTCCTGCTTATCCTAATAGGTCCTCTTAGGCTGAGAGGAGATACAACCGTGCCAGACTCAGACAAGAGACTGAGCGAGAGTGCGCGTTCACTCGAGGGATGATGCGCAGCAGGAGCTCAAAGGAGAGAAGAAGGTGGAGGAGGGGTTGAAGAAGAGGAGGAGGAGGAGGGGTGGAGAGAGTCTCTATGGCCAACTCTGAATGTAGTTCTTTTTCAAGGTCAACCTCATACACACTGGAACGGTTATACAAAAAACGAATAAAAACAGGCTACATACAATCTGCACCTTCACAGGAAAGTGAGAATAACTTTACAAAAGATGTTTTCTTCTAGATTTATGTTTTCAATAACAGCTGCCATTGCCTCTGTATTATCGTGGCTGAGCGGCATGCACAACGTGGGCAATTTTAACGTGCTGGCGTTGTGATAACGGAGCAGATTCTTTTATTGATTTTGGTGTATATCACAAGAGTTTCCCCTTATCATCACTCTATAGGTCTTCTGTCAGCCCACGCAGCCTCGTAAAGATAATTTCACATATTGCACAAATTTGTCACTTTTTCCCTGAAGACATTCACCGAGCACAAACTCATGGTTGTTCATTAACAAGACGGTCAATTCCCCAAACAATGTGCTTCATGTCACAATAAAAAGCAGGTTTTATGGCTTGTAGCAGTAAAGCGCTATTAAACAGATAAAGCACACCAAACGGGCATCTGGAGGATTATAAAAAGGGCTGCCACACGAATAAACTCACACACCCCAAACCCATAGCCATTCAGAGAGGGGTTATTGAGTGCATGCTGTAAAAATTGCGGAAATGCTGCCCCCTTCAGGAAGACATAGGAGCGGCAGCAACACCATGTCGATTGAGGAGAAAATGGTGAGTTTTCTCTCAAAAGAGGTTTACTCCTGCCCCCATGTGTTAATTGTGTGACTTTATGTAACTGTTCAGAATTACATTTTGCAGAATTTTTAAGTAATGCATTTGTGGCCAAGGTTAAATAAATAAATAAATTGATAATGCACATACAGTATATCCAACTGATATACTACACTCTAAAATGGCTGGGTTGAAAAATAACCCAACCTTAACCCAGCTGCTGGGTAACTATGGCACAGGTCGAAACTCAGGTAGAAAGACACTATTTGAGTGTAGTTAATATAAAGCAAAAAAGAAGGACTTGGAACAAAGATCACAAGCCTCAAGTAAACCGTCCGTTTTAATGGCATGACACTTAGTCAAGCAACATAACTAAAAGTGTATTTTGTGGAAATAATGTACAATCATATACAGTTATGGTCAATCCCATTTCAGAATCTGCACAATGTTAATGCTAGTTTTAATCAATAATCCAGGTCAAACTGGCAGGGTCTAAACAGCGGCAAACAGGTATAGAGAAGGTAATGTACAAGAACAGTCCAGAATACAAGCGAGTCAGTTGATCAGCAAACAGAGTCCGGACGGGGGCAAAACAGAACGATAATCCAAAAAGGCAAGGCTGGGTCGGGACACGGGGAAATCCAAACACAAAACATAGAATAAAGAAAACACTTTGTACAGAGGAAGACTCACAATACTCGGTGGGGACTGGATCATAAATGGGACCTTAAGTACACAAGATAATGACATAATGATTTAACAAGGGGGAGGAGCTAATGAGTTGTCCTGGTAACAAACAAGTGAGTAATGGAGCACAGACACAAGGGAACATAGAGGCAGAGAGAGACACTTCATAATAAAAGTCCACAAAAAACTAGTCAGGGGAACACTGACAGAAATCATAAGAAAAGAGTTCAAATACACAAGCATTCTGGAAAAACAGGATCACGCAGGTAACAACACAGTATTAAGAATCAGATCGGGATCATTTTTATAAATGCAGCTATTATTTTCTCTTGTGGATTATATGTAAACATATTTTATGTGAACTCTTATTCACATCAGTACTAAATAAACAATAACACACATTTGTATGATCTTTCTTATTTTGGTAAAATAATTACAATTATGGAGATTTTGAAAGGGGATCTAAACACTTTGTTTTGTTTTTTAAAGAAGTCTCTTTTGCTCAACATCCCGCACTTATTTGATCACAGTAATATTGTGAAATATTTATTCTATTTAAAGTAACTGCTTTATATGGGCCTACACCCCAATATAAGCCTGGATCAAGGACCTGACAGACGAGAACTATCTCTGTTGGTGTGTGAACTTACCTTGCTATCTCTACCACTCCACTGTAGACTGGCCGTGACCGATTGGCTCCCCACCTTCCTGGAACCATTCACCAGGGTGACCACACTTCTTGCACCCACCCTTCACTGGCCACAGTCACTGGAAGCACCAGAGGAAAAGGATTCACCTGGCACCATTCACCGAGGGACGACGACAGCACAAGCACCTTGTATTGTCTACTCACTGTCTGTATTAATAAAATCCATCCTCTGGGGTTCACAAAAGTCTTGCTCTGTCGCATCGTTCTTCACCAACTCAGACAATATATATATATATATATATATGTTCATGAAGAATTAACAGCCAATATACAAGCTAATAAGCAACTAGTTAAAAGTGAGAATTGGTTTTTAAACTAAAGTGATATTTTGATATTTGCCAAATACAGTTGAAATTTGTTTTATATAGTTTGACATATTATAAGAAATAGCATACCTGGGAGTCATGTCACCCAGCTCTAAATGCACCTTTCCATCTTGCTGGCCATTGGCAAGAATTCGGTCTGCAATTGTAACCCACTCTCCAAAAATTGTCTTCCTGCTTCTGGATATAGCTTCTGAAAGTCTCATGAAATCTGATCAAATTTGTAAACAAAAAAAACAAATGTAACCATAATCCATATTGTGTTTATCACATGGGCTTGTGAGTAAGCACGGGATAGGAAAGTAAACAAGAAGGCCATGTACATATATATGAATATAAAGATTTTATAAAATACATTTAACCTTTAAAAGCCAGAGTGTCAAGCTGTCTTTCCTTGTCCATCTGCACCAGGAAGAATCGCACATACCTAGAAGGAAATTTCAGATTAAGAAAACGTTTGTCAAACAGAATGTTTTTGCAAGCTATGATTTTAAAATGTACGGATGCTTTGATGTTTTGATTATGATATGATGCAATATTATACAGAACGGTTGGCACTAAGCAACCTAGCTAACGTTAGCCATCTCATTTACAACACTTTAGTCACCAATCTGGAAGGCAGAATCGACACGGACAAAAAAATTACAGTGCCTTCCCATTTAAATTACTGGCAACCTAACGTTAGTTTATAAAGCATTAACATTACACGCATTCATAAACACAGAAGGAAAGGTAACGTTAAAGGACCTCGTTGTACACCACGAGAGATAAGTCTAATTTATACTGTAACGTTAGCTAAGACAACGTTACATTTAAGTTACAAATAATATCACAGACCAGTAATGTCGTGGTTTAACGTTATGGGACACAGCGTTTTAGCTAATGTAACGTTAGCTAATGTTACCTGAGGGAAAAAAGAGCGCGAAAATGCTCAACATAAAAATGACGGAAATCTTGTCTGATTTGTCACATCGCGGACATATTCTTAAAAAAATATGTTCTTAAAAGATAAATGTTACTACGAAATGGTCTTGCAAAACATTACAAAGCCATACAGTATGCAGAGAGAGAGTAAGTTAACTGAACTTAACGTTACCTTCGTATTTTGTTAGTTCATGCGGCTTTGCGCGCGCACGCGCACTTTGCGCGAATACATTTAAGTTTATTTAACGATAAAACCATTGTTGCGGGCATTTTTGTCAAATTAAATTTTTTTTATTAAATTAAAAAGTGAAATATGTGTGCTCTTACCACAACTTATTAAAATAGAGGTAAATAATCATACCAAAATATAAAAAATTTACCTTGATCCTTCTTGCTGTGATGTGCGTGACCTGACGACGAGACGAGTGAAGAATCCAGAAAGTTCGGTGAAGAGAAAAGATTAACTCAACCGGTTGTGGTTCAGTGGTGAAAGTTCATTTGACCCAGCACGAACAACCCAACTATTTATTAACCTTATAATACTTATAACAATGCAGTTTGAAATACTGACCACTGAGAATAGACGAAGTAACAAAACATGTTATAAGCAATATTGTGCTATAAGCAATAATTTATCTCATAATATATAATATCTCTTAGTATTATTCCTCCTTATGTTGAGTAAGGCCCAATGCTTTAGACTCAAAACAGCCAGCATGAACATTACAAACTTGGGAAAAACTGGTTTAATTTGTTCAGCAGATACACTGTTGTGGGCAAAATGGCTAAAATAATTTTTCACACAGCTTGTCATCTAGTTTGTGTGCACTCTGTGTATTGTGTGTAATACGTTTATTGCATACTGAGTATACTGTATGTGGTCTGTAGTCTATATTGATACCTGTTATTTAAGTACCTGTGGTGTTAGAAATTAACTTATTATTATTAAAGGGGAATATTTGCCTCAAGGGAAATTGCTTTATGAGAGTATGTACTTTCAAACCTCATAAAAACATTGAGTCATCCATTTAGCTGAAAATGCAATCTATTAAATTGAATCAACGTTGTATACAAACAATATAATGACACAATAAACATTCAGCTAATACATTTATGAATTCAGTGTATACAGTTCTCTATTGTCTGCCTTCTGAATTACATTTGAATATAATTGCTGTTTCTAGTATTTGAGTAAGGATTTGGAGTTATGTTTTATTTCATGTTGAGTGTTTCTATATGGATTTTTATTATTATTATTATTATTATTATAATTATTATTAGGCTATTGTTATTAACATGTTCTGCATTGTGGCTCCAGAAGTCACCATCTTTCATATTCTCATTTAAAGAAAAATGAAAACAATATTTTTCTGACTTTGATACATCTCTAGCATGTGCTATGAATCCACATACTGTCATTTAAAAATAATATTGCAATAGCAATTTAAGAAATGTTTCGACTCTGTTTTCCTCTTGTACAATGGCAGTGTGTTTGCCAAGCTTCTGCATATTCATTTGGAAAAGCCAAAGTCGACCCTAGTGCTAATAATAGGGGTGATTTATCTTTTCTGTCTTGATAATTTATGTTGAATTAAATATTAATTGATGAACATGACGTTTTGCAATATTTTGCACATGATGGATTACAAGCTTTCAAATGAAATATGCCGAGTTAAGCTATTATTTTCACCAGAGATAAAATGCATAGATGATTCCAGCTGATACAAGCCTGGTCAAGCCGTCTTTTGGCTGGTTTTAGAGAAATGTAGGGTACTTTTCAGGGCAAGTTTTAATAGCCTACCAGTTAAGCAGAACAGCTTAACGTTAGCTGGTAACTACAGTTTACATTTGGACATTTATTTGTTGTGTAGTGTATGTTAATAATAAGATATATAAGTGATAATATTTTTAAGTGGTTACGGCTGATCCAAGCCTGGTCACGCTGTCATTTGTCTGGTTTTAAAGGAATTTAAGGAATTTGGAGTCGGGCAAGCTGGAACAAGCTGAACACCACTTTAGCCATTCTGTAAAACTAGCGTTTATATTTTCATATTCGTTCTTTATCTTTATGTACGCTACACAATGTTCCCATTTAAAACATTTGCCGAGATTAATTCACACGTATTTCTCAAATATGTCGTATTCGTGCTATTTCGGTAAGCTTCGGCAGTGCTTCGTCTATTTCCGTCACCACTCGACTCTTTCCGCCACGCTCTCGGCAGCTCTCGCTCAGTGCAGTGGGGTTGATGATCGGATTTTCGTCTCGTTCTCTGTGTTGTTGTTCTCGGTGACGCGACGGAGGTGTAGCCTGACGCGGTCTCTTACGTGTCGGCCTGAATAAAAGTGGAGCTCCGAGGGCTCGAGAGTGACGGAGGGAGTCTGTATCGGTAAGAGGAGACAAGTGTCCGGAGGGAAAGGGCTCGTCCCGAATGGCATAAGAGTCTGGTTTGGGTTCGGCCCGTTGGAAACAAAGAGATCATGGCGGCTGTAGTTGTTGCATGCAGAGGGAGGGGAAGCAAACGGGAGAGCAACACAAACCCAGGGTGGGAAATCTTGATGCATGGCTGATCATTTAAATTGCAAGAAAATATGGATGCACAACATCTCCGGGTTTCTCAATGCATCTGTGCAGATCATAAATGTGGGGTTTTCCCTTTCTTGTTGGGTTCTTTCACACACTGGCTAGACAAAATGTGTGCTACTGGGTGGATTCAGGGTGTAATACTCTTATATCATTCAGGAATAATTTAATCTTCTCTGATGTCCTTGATGCATTGTGCGATTTATTAGGGAGACGTCCTGTTTAGATTGCAGTTTTTATTTAGGTCCGAGTTAAAATTGCACTGTTTCATTGTATACTAAAGTATGTGATAGCACACCCTCAAGAAAATACATTTTTATTCTACACAATATAGTTAACTTTTAACTTTACGTCGTATATGACTAATACATGCAGTACTGTATTGCATATTTTATATTCGATTGCACAGATCTATTCAACTACAATTCAACTTATGAATTTTAAGACATTTCTAATGACCTATCTACAGTGCCCAAAAAGCAAATAAGTATTTTTTTTCTCCCCCAGAATAACTGTAGGCTGTCTTTTGGATGCACGCTTATAGTTTTAGATGTAAAGATATATAAATGCACAACAACTACTTGCTTCCTGGAATAATCTGCCTGGCAGAAAATAGGATTTGAAAAGTAGAGGGAGAACTATGCATGACCAATCAAACCACAGATAGACTCTGAGCGTCATGAGATCACATTACTGTCAGTTCACGCTTTCTGCCATGCTGGAGTTCGCTGTCTCCCTTTCTCATCTTTTTCTTTTTTTAAATGCTTTATTGGACTTACTGTTTCACACACAATTACAAAAACAGTCATTAATGGTAATACAATATTGTGTTATTTCTAAAATGCTTATATTATCATTATATGTTAATATATTCCTATTGTGTAATGCAAATCAACTGTGAAAGCTTTAGCCTCCAGTGTGAGTGGGATTTGCATCCAAGAGGGCCGAAGCCAGTCGCATGTACATTTATGAAAACCTATAGCCTTGCTAGCTATATATGGGGTAAATTAATCCAAATGTTCCTCTCCAGGCAAAGAGGCCTGGAGGTCAGGCACTTCAAAATCTACAAATGCTGAGCAGTCAAGGGAAGCCAGGACTGCATTCACAGCATACTGTGATTTAAAAAAAAAAAAAGAAAAAAAAGCTATATGATGACACCTTTATTGCAGTACTTAATTTTTTATCACTCGCCAGTGCACTAGTAATTTTACACTCTAATATTAGATGTTATTGTAGACCAATGCAGAAATAAAGACTTTCAGAGCATCTTGGGGTTACACACTGGGACTTTATTTAATGAGAAGCTACAAACTCTTAAAATTCACACAGGGATTTTGATTAATCTTTACTGTGCATTGTAATGCATTACATTGCCCTATGTAGGCATTTGTCTTGAGAGAGACCTGCCAATATTCTGTGCTAAAGCATCAAAAAAGGGTTCACTATATTTTAAACCTAAAATAAGGATTTAGCAGTTTGTTTTGTATCTTAAATTTAGCTACTTCAAATACGGACAAGACATATTTGATGCTGTGGACTAGAGCAGTTTCTGGGAAAAACGTTTATCAATGGACATGCAGTATCGCAGTCTCAGTTTTTAGACCAAACGGCAATTTTATTGATTCATAATGGTGCTTGTCTCGAATGCAGGAAATTTGCACCCTTATTTCCGATGTAATGTCAAATGATTAAATTAAAACTCCATATAGAGTTGCAGCACAGGAACGATTTTCGTCATACTTAACTAATGTGTGGCTATATTTGTATTTTCTAAAATTAGCTTCCCTTTCCATGAAAGCCTAGAGCTTCATTTTTATTTGCTTGTCTTATAAAACTGGAAAAGTCATTTTAGTGGATATTAAACTGTGTCTGGATTGGGTTTTCGAATCCTTATCGTGTTACAATATTATATCAGCTAAACTATTATTATGATACCAAGCAGTATTAAAATACCATTGACTTGGGTGCAGTGATTCTTATAGCATTGAAATAATTGTGATGGCACCAGGATGCCATGAAGCTGCAGTATTACATCAAACTTAATACACATTTCTTTAGAGAAGTCAGAGTTACAAGGAAGAAAGGAATTCTGCCTAATCTGACATTACTTGTACAGAGGGCTGCGACTGAGCCACAGACTTTATACTTTATTGGGGAAATCAACCGTAGATTTTCTTTTGTATATTAACATGGACAAGATTAAAGTATTCTTACATTGCTACAATTACACACTTGATATTATCGTTTACTCACCCTCATGTTTCTTCAAACCTACAGTACCCATATTCTACCCATCTTTAAAAAGACAGAAACATATGCAGGTTTAAAACAACTTGATGGTGAATGCTTTTTGGTAAATTGTGTCTTTAATGTCACGTTTAATGTCATTACTTAATTTTTGGATACTGTATACCAACAAAAGTATGGTGTCAAAGTAAAAATATCAAAGTTACTGTCTAGTAATGTGACTTTTCTGTTTCTGTCTGATCAGATTTCTGCAGTAACAGAGAGTGAAGGCTTACCAGAGTCAGTGGACGTGTGAAAATTGTCTCTTACAGGTAAGTCCACTTCATCTTCAATGCCACATCCAAAGTTTCATGTTGAGTAGCAGTTGGGCGGATTTAAAAAATTACTTACAGATTACATAACATATACCAATCATTTATGTAACTCCAGTCACAGTGAAATCAAATTATCTTATTTTAGTATTGATTATTATAGTGTTTATTAAAATGAATATTATCATCATTATTATAGATCTTTTTTTTTTCTAGTTCAAAATAATGGCACTTTGTTTCTTTGTACCTTTGGAAAAAACGTTGGAATTCCCATCCTTTTTCTTTCCAGCTAACTCGATGACCATGGAGTCGGGAGCCGATGCCCAGCAGGGTGCAGACACTGCGGTCTCCGAAACTGAGAGCCAACAAATCACACAGGCCCAAATCGCCACTCTTGCACAGGTAGGAACACAATCGATGGTTGGCTATCCAGCATGTCAAATAGGGCTTATTGTAGTGTGTTTATTTTGAAACATGAAGAGCTAAAACTGTGAATCAAGAGTCTGACATTAGAGACTGATGATGTTTGAATGTGTGATGTTGGATAGGTAACGATGGCTGCCGGACACGCTAGTGCCACAGCACCCACAGTCACCCTGGTGCAGCTGCCCAATGGTCAGACAGTACAGGTTCACGGAGTGATCCAGGCTGCTCAACCTTCAGTCATTCAGTCACCACAGGTCCAGACTGTCCAGGTAAGATAAAAACTATTAAAGCTGATTATGAAGTAACGAGATGTGTTTCATTCTTTATGTATTCACCACACATGGTTCTCTTAACATGTAAAATTAGTGTCATATGGTCAGATCTAAATATGCATTGTCTATTGATCAGATTTCCACAGTAGCAGAGAGCGAGGACTCACAGGAGTCAGTGGATAGTGTGACCGACTCTCAAAAACGAAGAGAGATTCTTTCAAGACGCCCCTCATATAGGTATGTATATGTTCTTCAAGGGTTTCGCATGAGATAAGGACATTTTAAAGTTAACAGCTGTCTGTGATCTACAGGAAAATCCTGAATGACCTGTCATCAGACGCACCAGGAGTTCCGAGAATCGAAGAGGAGAAATCTGAGGAGGATGCAGTGCCTGCCATCACTACAGTGACTGTGCCAACTCCAATATATCAGACCAGCAGCGGCCAGTACAGTAAGTACTGTACATGACTGAAGTTTTGATATATTTTTACACCTACACCTCCAAATTTATAAGCACTGTTCAACATGTCTGGTGCCCCATTAAACCATAATTCCCAACATATTTGGTTTCATGTGCACAGCTTGTCACCAAATCAAGACCAATTTTTTTTGGCAAATTGTCACCAAACTATGTCTTGATTGCTGTTTCTCCTTCAGTCGCCATTACACAGGGTGGAGCCATTCAGCTTGCAAATAATGGTACAGATGGAGTGCAGGGATTGCAGACTCTCACAATGACCAATGCAGCAGCAGCCCAGCCAGGGACCACCATCCTGCAGTACGCCCAGACCAGTGACGGTCAACAGATACTGGTGCCCAGCAATCAAGTGGTGGTACAAGGTGAGTATTTTCCTGTTTTTTTTTTGTTTGTTTGTTTTTTTCATTTCTTAAGTTAAACCATTGTTTTCAACTTTTTGCCTTACCGTGTTACTCTGGGCTATTCCATGTTAAAGGTATTCTATGCTTTAAGTCACAGTGTTTGATTCATTGATGGTTGGATGTGTTTTATCTGTTCTAAAGCTGCTTCTGGAGATGTTCAGGCCTATCAAATTCGAACTGCCCCAACCAGCACAATTGCTCCAGGTGTGGTCATGGCATCTTCTCCAGCTCTGCCAAGCCAAGGAGGTGCTGAAGAGGCCACACGCAAGAGGGAGGTCCGCCTCATGAAGAACAGGTAAAAAACCAAAACGTGTTTTTTAGCAATAAATCACTTATGATCATACATTCTGAGTGGTTCGATACTCTCATTTAGGCACATTAACGTTTGGGGTTGTTAAGATTATTTATTTATTTATTTTTAGTGTTTTATGCTCACCAAAGATGCATTTAAAAAGTAGAGTAAAAACAAAAATAATGTTTTTGATTTGATTATATTTTTAAAATGTAATTTATTTGTGTAATGAGAAATCTGCGTTTTGAGCAGCCATCACTCCAATATTCAATGTCACATGATGCTTCAGAAATCATTGTAATATGCTGATTTTTGTGATCAAGATGTCATCACTTTTTAGTTTTTTTGAATAGAAGTATTAATTTCTTATTACTGTATCAGCAGCACAGATTACTGACTAATTTCATTAACTGAGAGCTATTTGACAGATGCATGCAAAGCTGTGTAAATATAGCCTGCGTAATATGAAAACCAAAAAAAAATCTGAAAATATTGGATCTGCGCATTATAATTTATAGTAAATGCATCCTAAATACATGCCGTTTTTCATTTTGTTGATAATATTCATGACAAAATATGTGACCCTGGACAACAAAACCAGTCGTAGGTTAATGTTAATAATCCGAAATTAAGATTTATAAATGAAAGCATAAAAAAGCTTGCCATTGATGTATGATTTGGATGGATAGGGCAATATTTGACCGAGATACAACTATATGAAAATCTGGAATCTGAGGGTACAGTAAAATCTAAATGCTGAGAAAATCACCTTTAAAGTTGTCCAAATGAAGATCTTATCAAAGCGTAGGACTAATCAAAAATTGAGTTTTAATATATTTTTGGTAAGAAACTGACTAAATACCTTCATGGAACATGATCTTTACTTACTATCCTAAGGATTTTTTGCAAAAAAGAAAAATCAATCATTTTGACCCATAAAATTTATTTTTGGCTATTGCTACAAAGCCCCAGCGACTTAAGACTGGTTTTGTGGTCCAGGGTCACATATAATTAACATAAAATGTCAACAAAAAAGAGATATCTGAAGGACAATTTTTTAATTGTCTTTGTTAATATGTACAGTATCAATATAATTTATCTTTAAATAAAGGCATGTGCAGTATAATAATAAACTATTTGCTCTAGCATAGAAAATCATGAAATTTCGGATAATTGACTACTTATTTTGGACCAAATAGATACATCAAAACATTTGCTAAGTAGATCTCAAAAATATGCTTTCCCCCTCCAGAGAGGCTGCTCGTGAGTGCCGTCGAAAGAAAAAGGAATATGTCAAGTGTCTGGAGAACCGTGTGGCCGTTTTGGAGAACCAGAACAAAACTCTCATCGAGGAACTCAAAGCACTCAAAGACCTGTACTGTCACAAATCAGAGTGATGCACCACCCGCTCTCCCTTCATTCTGACAGACCTGCGTGTACAGAGACTAAAGAGCGAGTCAGCCAGACATGGAAGCATGTTTTCTAAATGTTTTATTTTAAATTGCTGCAGACTGCCTGTATGAACACACAAGTACGTGAGGGAACTGAACAAAAGCCCCTGGCCAACACAAATCTCCTCTAGAAATATTGAATCATGTCATTAAAGACAAAAAAAATGCTGAAAACCTTAGTGTGGACACAAACACAGAGGAATGTTTTCAGCCATCTTTACTTCTGGACTCAAACCGAAACTCAGAGGAGGGGTTTGTGGGAAAATGTTTACCTTTTCTTCCAGTGTGCTGGTGTATAAGTCGTCAATAACTTTTAAAAGAGAAACAAATAATGTACAATAATAACCTAACTGGCATTTCAATAGTATGGTAGGCATCGAGAAAGTTTTGTCTTGGAGTTGGCATCATTCCCTCTTGAGATTTTTAAAGGTTTAACGTGTCTGACTGTTACTTTTATTTGGTGTATAGTAATCTTGTGTTTTAAGTTGACATTTTTACCTTTAAATATGAACAAACTATATAAAATTATAAAAGCTGATTTACAGAATCTATGCCATTTATAAACAGAAATATTGTGCATTGTATACAAAACAAGATTATAGCTCATGTATATTTCCAATTTAACATTTTACTCATTTTAAATAACAAAAATGTACCTAAATCGTTTAATTTCATACAATACTGCCTTTGCAGTAGCAACAGTTGCACAAACACTATATAAAAAGGTCGTTTTATTGCAGACATTTGGTCACTTATACACCAAAATACACTACAACATTGTCAGGAATCACTTAAGTGATTTTTACGATATATTTTCAGGTTAAACATTTCGTCACATTTCTATTAATCATATTGGGCAGATCACTTTTGTGTTGTGCTTGTGTATCATAGAGCTATAATTGGATGAAATACAATCCAATACATTTTATCTCTGGCATTATAAACTAAAGCATGTTTTATAAATATTACATTAGCTTTGATATTGTTATATGGTCAATTTTTCATTTCAACACTAACTGGGAGGCAGTGTCTTTGTATTTGATAATGTGATAACATAAGTAAAGAGTACATGTTATCTATTATAGCATATGCATTTTTGGCAGCTATTTCATATAAAAAAAGATATGTTAAAAGGATTTCTCTTGGTTTCATTTTTCCTTTGTTGACATTCAGTTGTTTCTGAAAACAGAAGAAACAACTGAACAGTTTGCCTTCATCAACATAAGTTGTATTTTGTTTACAAAGTTGTTTTAGTTGACCCAAAGGTTGATTTTTGATGATTTTTGTCAATTATCAGACTTTTAAAGTTGTTAGGGTTTCACATTTTTGTTGTAGTATGACATTTTGCATATATTTTGCACTGAGGACAGAACGTTTTAAATGAGATGTTGGCAGACAATGAATTAAAAATGCCCATCAACGACTCCAGTCTGTACTGAAATGTACCTGTGTCATCTGTTGGCAAGTGCATCATCTGCTGCTACCCTTAAACTTCGAACCGTCTGCCTGACATGTCATTTATGCATTCAGGCGTGACAAATTAGGGAAGCAATCTCTCCACAGCAGGCGCTCACAGTCCAGATCTGCAGTCTAACTGCTTATGCAAGCTGACATGCAACCTGATTTCCCTCACAAAACCAATTATTTTCTGACACAAGAATCTGAATTGGCTCATCGAAGGACAGACTGACCTCAGCTTTCAGAGAAATGCAAATTCTGTCTGTTTTCAGTGATAGAATCTTTATTCATTTTTCAGAACTGACATTAACTTTTTTTCCACTCTTGTATGTACCCCATTTGCAATGAGATTGACCTACTGCCATGCTGGCCAAAGTGAACTGTTTGTCTTTATGCTTAAAAAAAGACCAATCAATCTAAAACTCATTTTGGACAAACGTCATGCACTTTTTGTATGATAGCTTTTACCTTTTAGACACTATGTACAGAACTGGTAGGATTTTATAGTGTTTCAAAGGTTTAGAAGTGTATTGTATATACTCT
>JAUMHR010000056.1:8526825-8546268 GCA_032361145.1 Enteromius fasciolatus
GTGGCTCTTTGGTAATGCTATGAATGCTACATGCATTGTTATTTGCCTTGTGATTCATTGTACATTTAGGGCCATAGACAAAAGTAGCTGGGACCCAGAGCTGGGTACCCTGAACTTTCCCAGGAATTCTTCTGTCCTGCACCTGCACTACACCTCCTGCCAGTTTTGTAGCTCCCATGACATGGTTGCAGCTGTCCAAACATCTCCTTAGAGTGTGTTTACTGTACTACGTAGCAGCACTGGCAGAAATCTTTTGACCCTGTCTCCATTTTACTCCAGAAGAATGTCTCTCCATTGGCTGATGCAGACACCTCTTAGAAAGAGGCCTAGGCAAAATCCTCATTACTGAAGTTCTGAATATTTGGGGTGGACTATTTTTTAATTTTGGACTTAAAACCATTTGTAAACTCATCTCCCAGTGTATTCAGTTATGGTTTGTAGTGTGTAGTAAGGTCTGTTTTGATCCGTTGGCATGGCTCCTGTGGCATGTCGTGGTGGTGTGGGCGGAGCTCAGGGTGTAAGCTTGCATTGTTCTATTGCAGTGCCCATACAATAGGCTTATTGTGCCCCCACTCCACACACTTCTATGGTCAGATCTACCAATCAGTTTGAGCACTCGGAGCCGGACGACATATCACCTTATTTATGTATAAAGTTGAATATTTATTTTGTTGGAATGTTTATGTATGTCACCAGTGGTGAACTTTAGTTCATTTTTTTACAGTTTGTTATTGGGCAAATATATTTAACAGGGAAAATGGAATATAATGCTATACAAACACTGCACTACAAGTGCATTAAAGTGATAAAGTCATTTTTCTAAGGTTGATTAGAAATATTTCTTGAGCACCATATCAGCATATTAGATTTCGAAGGATCATGTGACACAAAAGACTGGAGTAATGATGGTGGAAATTCAGCTTTTGCATACATATACTGTATATAATGTAATTAATTAATTAGGATGCAAAAGCTGAATTTCCACCATCATTACTCCAGTCTTTTGTTTATTAAAATTTTATTATTTTATAAATACAATTGTTTTAAAACTAAATTCTAACAATATTTCATAATTATACTGGTTTTACTGTATTTTTGATCAAATAAATCAGTGTTTTTGAATAAAAAATACTTAAAACACTGTTAACCCAAAATTTTGAAAACTGCAAATGGTATTTTATGTAAAATGATAAGTAAAATGTTAGCACTTTGAAAGTTTTATATTTCACAGATTTTTAGTCATTTTAGAGATTTTTGGACTTTTTTTTGTATAGGACAGTGACAGGGAGTGAAATGGGAGAGAGAGAGGAGTTTTTGAGCTGGAATCTGAACTCAGGACGCCCATATAGGGCTTGGTATCGAGTTCTTTACTTTTTAGGTAAACTTAAATACACAAAATTTCAGTATAGAATTTTTTTGAATAATATCCAGCCCTATGCCCATAGCACAATGGCGCGCTATATGTCACACAGACCATACCACCCATTCTAAGATGTTTGTAATCATTATGCCATTATGTTGTTGATTGATTGATTGATTCATTCTCTGTCTTCTAGATTTGGCCTTAGAGTCCAACCCATCAGATCATGCCCGTGCCAGCACGATCTTCCTTAGCAAGTCACAGACAGATGGTAAGTGTTAACAAAAATTGTCATCTAATGAGTTAATCATTTGATTTTACTTCCTTTTTAGTAGCTGTACATTAACTAGTGTCCTGACCCATAATGTTAATAGCTGGAAAGTCACTTTGGTAAATGGTCACTGGTACAGTTTGTCAATATTTGATGAAATTATGTTTAACAACAAAACCCCTACCTTTCTTTTCAGTACGGGACAGGAGGAAAAGCAATCACATAAACCACGTGAGTGAATGTGTTATGGAGTTTGTTTTGTGGTTGTGCTTGGTTAAGTAACATCTTTCTGCAAGTGTATTAAATGCTGGTCTTTTTTGAAGGTCTCACCTGGTCTGCTTTCGAAGAAGTACAGCTCCTGCTCTACGATATTCATTGATGATAGTACTGTCAGTCAGCCCAACCTGAAAAGCACAATCAAATGGTCAGTGAAGCTTCATTGTGTTATTGCACGCTTTTTTTTTTTTTTTTAGAACCATTTCTGCAGTATTGTTTATAGTAAAACATGCACATTAATGAGCTACATAATGAGTACGTACCTTTGAATGCATAGTTCGCAAATTGAAAAAGGTGGAGGGCTTTTTATTTTGCTTTGGGTTTGTATATTGACCACCTGTTTGTTCTCTGTTTTCAGTGTCACATTAGCGATATATTATCACATTAAAAACAGGTACGTTTTATTAGGTTCTTTTTCACAAGCATCATTTGACCTAAATTTTTAAAAAGGTTTTGTCTATTCATCTATTTCAGGGACTCCGATAGATCATTGGACATCTTTGATGAAAAAATGCACCCTTTATCTGTAAGTTAAACCCTTCCATGTATGCTTTCAGTAACATCTGCAGCTGCACATTGTATAGTCACTATTTGGTTTTGTTCAGACCGGCTGCAATATCTATTTTTTTTGTGCATCAAATCCATTTAGCTGTTTATCCTGAGCAGCAGAAATGTTATGCAATCCGATTTGTACATTTGCTCTGATTCATATGTGGTTTAAAATGCATTTGAAATGGATTTTTAGAAAAGCATTTGTGAACAGTCAGTTATTTGGGACTTGACATGTAACATGCACTCAGTTATTTTTTCCTCTTATGGAAAAGAGGAATAAGGAGGCTTATGTTCTCCCTCTTGCCACAATAACAAGGACTCTTTGTTATAGTAGGTGTTGGCATCATAAGGACATTTTAGTCAACAGAAGTAGCAACATAACACTTATATTATATGAAACACACTTTAACTTGAAGTTGAGCTAGACATTTTGAACATTTTAGTATATAATGTGTATGAATGCTACCTTTGGCAGAGGGAGCAGGTTCCTGATGATTACTCCCGTACAGACCCCGAACACAAACTCATCTATCGATTCGTCCGGACACTGTTCAGCGCTGCACAGCTCACAGCCGAGTGTGCGATCGTCACTCTGGTAAGAGTATAGCAGCCTTTCTTACTGGTCCGCTCCACTTCCAGCTTATTCTGTACGATGAGAAATAGCAGGGGCTTTGATATTTGATAGAGGTGCATAGGTACCGTTTCCTAACGCCCACTAGAGGACAGTAGAGCACCAGAGAATGGATCGTCATGTGTTTGTTTAACCAGTGTTATCCTCAACCAGTCACTTCTTATTATTTACAATCTAATATTTTGATAAAACATTGTACAGTAAGGTTCAGTTGTTATCATTAGTTAATGGGAATCATGAACAAACAACAAATCTGTTTTTACAGTATTTCTTAATAAAGGTTAATGCGAATTTATAACTATTCTATTCAGATTAATTTATAATACATGAATTAATGCTCATTTATACCACATAATATAATGAATTAGTATGTTTATTTATTTTATAATATGTTTTTTAATGAGTGCTTCTTTTTTAATCAGGTTGATCAAAAAGTCATAGTAAAGAAAATGCAATAATTTTTCAATAATTACCAAAAATGTTGAAACTGTTACTTTATCATCAAGCCAACATATTAAAATGATTTCTGAAAGATAACGTGATGCTGAAAATGTAGATTTTTTTTTTATTTATTTTTTTATAAGCCTTGGTGACCATATTAGACTATCAAAAACATAATAATAATAATAATTAAAACTTAATCATTAAAATGTTTTCATCTGTTATGGAGAAGTTAATCTAGAATAACATCAAAAAGACAAATTTATTATTTCTTTCTTGCAGAAATTTAGTGTTCATCAGCAACAGGGTTTTAAACTAAATGTAATTAAAAATATTTCCCAGTGTCTTAATCCTAATTTGCATGCAATAATATATATGCTTTATCTCAATTTGCCTTTGTAAGAAGCATGTTTTAAAAAAAATACACTGTCTTTGCTGCAGGTATATCTGGAGAGGCTGTTGACGTATGCCGAGCTGGACATTTGCCCATCTAACTGGAAGAGGATTGTTCTGGGTGCCATTCTACTGGCCTCTAAAGTCTGGGACGATCAGGCTGTGTGGAACGTCGACTACTGTCAGATCCTCAAAGACATCACTGTTGAGGACATGTGAGTGAGATGATATCACTGTGCGTTCTGCTGAAGTATTACAGTTCAGTTGTACAGTCTAAATAATCTAGAACAAAACGTCATGATGTGATACATCAACACACCATCCAAAATGTGCTGCAGTCAGGAGACAGTACTGTCTGTCACTGCACTCCTCTGCCAACTCATTCCAGTCTACTACTCCAACATACCTTCCCATATCCCTTGGAACAAGCGTGCAAGATTTTCTACAAAAATGAAGCGACACACTTCAAAACCTTGTTTTTTTGTTTGTTCTCATGTCTCAATATCCATATAAATGACACAGACAGGGTTTGTGTGTGTACGTGTCTGTTCTACCTGATTGTGTATGTTAAAGGCCATGTCCCTCTTCTCTCCTCTCTGCCCCTTTGCTCTATTTTCATCCCTTTCATTGAAGCAGTCTTTGTGAGCCTCTGGGCTGGCGAGCTTCAAGTGCTCTCAGACTCCTCTACAATGGTCCAGGCTCTCGCCCACTCCATTTGTTGCCCCTAGCGACTGATCCGCCCCCCCCCTCACCCTTCTCCCAACACCACCCATACCAACCTCAACCTAATGTCTGCTGTTCCCAAAACAGTCAGGTGACAGTCTCTGTACCTGCTCCCAGACACAGCAGAGAATCCCTAGGATGGTTTGGGAATGTAAAATATTTTAAATATTACTATTAATGAAGTAGTGGGAAAACAGCATGTATGTGTATATACACACTTATATTCAGCGAGGCTGTATTGAGTTTGTCAGCAGAGATATTAAAAAAAAAACAAAAAAAAAACAGTACAAATATTACAAAATATGGTCTTTTTAACTTTATATTCAAAGAATCTTAAAAGGAAAATGACTCCACAAAAATCTAAACAGCACAAATGTTTTCATCATTGATAAGAAATTTGTTGAGCACATCTGCATATTAGTATTATTATTTAAGGATCATGTGACATTGAAGACTGGAGTAATGGCTGCTAAAAACTATTTTTTGCAATTATAGAAAAACATTAAAATAGAAAACACTTACAGTAAACTGGAATATTATTTCACAATTTTGTTATACTATATTTTTAATTGGCAAAAAAAACAAACTTTTAAAAAGTTGTTAAAAAAGAAAAAAAAGACCAATGTTAAAATATTTTTGAATGTGACAAAAAAAAAAAAAAAAAAGAGAGAAATCTCACAATGTCAATGCTTGATATGCCAGTAATGGACTGTATAGCTTTTGTGTGATCTTTTTAATAACTGTCTTTACACTCCTTGACTCCAACACATCAATTTTTCAGGAACGAGATGGAGAGACATTTTCTGGAGCTGCTACAGTTTAACATTAATGTTCCGGCCAGCGTCTACGCCAAGTATTACTTTGACCTGCGCTCTTTAGCAGACGACAACAACTTGAGCTTTCCTCTGGAGCCACTGAGCAACGAACGAGCGCAGAAATTAGAGGTGGGCAGCATACCAAAAAAGAAAAAATGTTTTAATTTTTAAATGCAAGGCCATGCTAACGAGTCAATTTACTTGAAACAATTCTCACATAATTTGTTCTTTCTATTAAAGGCTATCTCAAGACTATGTGAGGATAAGTATAAGGATCTGAGTAGAGTGGCCATGAGGAGATCATTCAGTGCAGACAACCTAGTGGGCATCCGCAGATCCAATGCTGTTCTTTCTTAGAGATTTTTCTCGAGAAACGGTGAACACTCCAAGATGAAGCTCAATGGACAGAACGCGTTCTTTGCCCCCACATCTGGCGGTGACCTTCCTCCGGCCGAAAGACCCTACACCTTACCCAATCGATGCAGAACAACATAGAGACAAAAACAGAATGAATGGTTTCTTTTGTTTGTTTTTTGCTTACTATGTAGGCTACTAGCTGTGAACTGTCAGTTTTTAATTGAAATCATTTGCAGATGGAGTATTTTAAATAAACACTAATCATGTAACACGTCTGAATTTATGTTTGAAGAATGTTTTACAAGGAAATGGTGGCGTTTGTTTTTGTTCCATTACACTGAAAAATTAATCCAGGGATTTCAACACGTACAGCTCTTACTTAAGGGCTAATTAACTTTCTTACAACCATATTTGTTTTAAACATTGTAGGAGAATATATGAAGAAAGTGCAGGGTTTAGTGCCAGTTGCAAAATGTGGAACTGAAATTGATAGCATTCTACTAACAAAACATTAGAAAGGTGAAGAATATGAAACACTGTTTTTGAATTTGTTTTTTAGCTGAATTACCCCATTTGTTTTTGTTTAGTTTTTTCCCCCTCTCCAAAAAAAACGGTAAAAATAAAAGCACAATAAATGGACCAAACGTTTGACCTGGCAGTTCACAAATTGCTCCTCACTTTTATTCTCTACCAGTAAGAGAAAAGAAACATGTAAAAGACACTTTTCATAAATATCTAAGAATCTCTTTAAAATTGTAGCACTGTATTTCATCTCTTTTACAAAACCTATGTACAAGGTTGCAGTCTGGACTCTTAAGGACATGTCTTCTACAAGATTTACATATGAACAGAGCCAAACAAGTATGTACACACAACCAGACATGCAGCAAAATCATGAGGCATTTTAAAGACTACACAGGAAAAGTTTCTACAACAGCTTGTAATAGGTAGCCAAACAATGCTTACATTTACACCTAAATGCTCCACTGAAAGACTTCACACAGATCTACAAAAACAACATTTACAGATTCTCTCTGCTAAAAGTGCATACCCAATGCTGGTTTTTGGAGTCAAAACACAAATAAGGTGAAATGACAGAAAACAACCAAAGACTGGATCATGAAGCATGACAAGGACATTAACAGACCAAAAGAAATGTTGTTCCACTTTGTTTGGAAACCAGTTAATATTTGGCCTTCTACTCAAAAAGGCTGCTTGTTATCACCTGAACCTCATAAAAGTTGAACCATTGACCACAAGAGGGAAGTCAAGCTCACACTATAGGTCTACAGACTCTCCAAACATACAAATAGATGCTAACCAACAATCCATTTATCAGTGGCGAGAAACCCACAACCTGTTGGGTGGTTGTTGAAGGATACTGAAGAACATTCGGTGAGCATTAACCTGTGCAGAAATGCCTGCAACAACTGCGAATAGTGAATATGAACCGCTTCTTTACTAGAGCTCCACTTGCACAATATAAGATGAAAAAGTAGAGTTCTTGGTTAGAGAACAAATGAAAGCAGCTATTTGCATCCTACGTCCAAATTTGTAAATTAGTAAATTAGACGATCCTTCTGACATCCTGTAAAATGCTTATAAAGTCACAAACACAGCAGAGCGACTGTAATCTGAGATATCACAAATGTTCTTGAATAGTATATTTACAAGAACGCACAAATAAATAAAATATCTCCACAACCCCCTCAATTTGTCTTGACTCATATCAAGTATTAACCTTCTGAGATCTTTTTTTCCATCATTCACGATCTAAGAAACAAAGAAGATGGCTACCATGCTTGCTACGATTGTAGAGAAGTATCATTGTATCATCATCTTTTCCTCACAAAGTATCAACATGTTCATTGCTTTGCAAATTAGACCAGTGAATGTGAAGAGCTTGACTACAATGAAGCAACCAATAAAAATCCTTCATAATATATTTGTCCCGTTCATCATATCCATTGATGTTGGTCGAAAAGACACCTGCTCATTCAGAGTCAGGACCTGCACACTTCATGCGTCACTCATCTGACAGTGGTAGGGTTTATAAAGGACAAGGACTTTCTGGCCAATGTTCAGACATGTGATGAAGGTGCTGATTTGTGATAGGTCCCAGTGGGTGCCGTTCCAGCTCGGGGTGTGAGAGCTGTGCTGGCCTCGCTATACATGGACGAGCCTGATACAGGTGGCTTCCGGGTCCTACAGGGGAGGTACCGCGCCACAAAGCGTCTCCAGGACTCCAGAGTTTTCCCAGACCAGATCCAAACACCTGAGGTAATGCCTACTACAAGGCACATGAAGTATTTCAACATAAAGACGGCATAGTCTGGCCCAACACCGAGCCGCTGGCGCTCCGACGGGCAAGAACAGGCCAGTGCCCGCTCCCAGCCTGGCCTGTAATGTTGCTCGTACACCAGGCAAGCCACCACAATAGTTGCGGGCACGGTGTACAGGACGGTGAAGAGCCCGATCCGGATCATTAACTTCTCCAGCTTATCCGTCTTGGTGCCGCCCTGTTTAATAACACTACGGATCCGGAAGAGTGAAATGAATCCGGCCAGAAGAAAGAGGGAGCCGGTGAAGAGGTAGACGACCAGCGGTGCCAATACGAAGCCACGTAGGCTCTCCAAACTCTGGTTGCCGACGTAACAGATCCCAGCCACGGGGTCTCCATCCACCGAACTCAAAGCCAAAACAGCGATGGACTTGACACTAGGGACGAGCCAAGCAGCAAGGTGGAAGTACTGTGAGTAACCCGCGATGGCCTCGTTCCCCCATTTCATTCCTGCCGCCAGGAACCAGGTGAAGGACAGCACCACCCACCAGATGGAACTGGCCATTCCAAAAAAATAAATGAGCAGGAAAACTAGTGTGCAAAGGGCTGGCCCCGTGGTGTCGTAGAGTATGTGCTGTTGGTTGCCGGTGCCCTCGCAAGCTACCCGCTCATGGCCCGCAAGGAGTCGTACGATGTACCCCAGCGACACAAACAGATAACAAGCAGCCAAGAAGATAATCGGCCGCTCTGGATATTTGAAGCGCTCCATGTCGATGAGGAAAGTGGCCACAGTGGTGAACGTCGAGACGAAGCACAACACCGACCAAAGGCCGATCCAGAAGGTTGTGAAGGCACACTCATCCTGGGAGAAGTAGGGCTGGTGGCAAGGCATAGCGCAATTAGGTAGAGAGCCGGTATGTACCCGGTTATGAAGAGGATGTGCGTCCTGTTTAATTGTCACTAGGGGGTTTCGGCAATGACACTCACGGTCACATTTCTGTGGTGGAGCGGATTTTGCAGTGGCTTTATGTCGTGGCGTTCCTTTGGGAGTGGGCTTTGGGAAAGGAGGTGATAGAGTTGTTGTCTCACTGCTGTTCCTGTCCATGCAAAGCCGATCAGTGTCACCCAGCATGGGCAGCTGCTCACAACTCATCCTCTCTGGCCACTCAAACCCATACTGGATCATGAGGGGGGAGCAACCTCTCTTAGCCCTCTCGCACACAGACCTGCAAGGCGGCAGAGGCTTTTTGTAGTCCTGAAGGCAGATGGGGGTGTACATACTGCACAGGAAGAAAAGCAAGTCCGGGGAGCAACGGATCCGGACTAGTGGCCAAAACTGGTGCACTTCCAAGCCGACTTCATCCTGTGTGTCATGATTGAACTGGTTGGGCATGTAGGTGTGATTGTATCCGATCCCTTTGCACATCGGTACTGTGATAGGCTCGCACACTATATCCTTGGAGGCAGCATCGCCAAGCCGAGACAGTTGCAACAGCAGCAGAACGTGAAGCCAAAATCCGACCAGGTGCATCCCTGAGGTCTCCATGGTGAAATGATACTTATCTGCAGGTTTTCTCATACTGGAAAACTATGATTTTCAATTCTTGAGTATTTTCTCAGCTCAGGTTTTTCCCCTTCCTTTCTTTCTTCCTTTCTTTTTTTAATTTATTGCTGCGTTTCGGAAAGAAGAAATCCCAAAAGGAAGCATTAATTGCTCCAGCAGCATGTCCGCAGTCCACAAGGTTGTAAATCACAGTGAAGTTTCATTCCAGATCCCGAGCACACTTCCAACTGTGTGAGTGCACTTCATAGAGACCATGATCCTAAACACGGGCTGAAAGAGTAAGAGAACAACTACAGTTAAATCAAACAATAGATTAATAATTCTACAGAAAATCATAAACATAGAATTGAGCGTCAGAACGTACCATGGAAAAGCACGCGCATCCGTGGACTAAATGGTCAATCATTCACCGAGTAAACCGCGTTGAGGTCGAAAGTTCATTTCCCGCAGATACTTTGTAGCAAAGTAACATTTTAAGCGTCCGTTTCCTTTATGATCTGCTTAAAATTCCACATGGCAGGTGAATGCATCCGATGAATGCAATCCGGCGGATTCACAACAACAAAAAAGACGCCGAAAATCGAGAAGGACATAAGAAAAAGATACCTGACGTCCAAAAATAATTTCGATGTTTTTTTTGTTAAAGTGAAGGGTGAATAATAAAAAAAAAGTAATAAAATCACCTTTCGTATTAGTGCTCAGAGCAACAGGTTTCAGGTGCTTCCTGCCGTTTCCTTCAGTGTGTTTTCCAGCAGTCCATTGGAGTCTTTTCACGCACTTTAACATGTAGAAACTTCACAATTCCACGCCAAACTTGTCTACTAATTTGCTGAGACCGTATTTTTCTGTGTGGCAGAGCGTGTGTTCCCTCTGTTGGCTGCGGAGCCAGTAATTACTCACTCCGTAGAGGTTCAGTGGAGTGAAAATACTCCACCCGCAATGACACGCCCACAACTTTCAGGCCCCAACCCCTTTTTCACCAGGGGCCACTGACAGTCATCTGTGTGGATAAAACGGCCCCATCTATCTATCTATAAAACTAACACACACACACACACATATATATATATGTGTGTGTTTTGGTGTAACAGGTGTTGTCATTCACATCATTGTGTGAAATTAAGCTTTTAATAATTTAAAGAGTCCTGACCTATGGCATGGTTTACACCCAAAGTTGAACAAAAATGTGGTAGTTACATGTTTAGGCTTACTAGAACGATGGCTTAACAAATCAACAAAATTCTAATTTATGTTAGTTCAAAAATACACTGGGAAGATACCACGTCAACTGTAATGAGGATGTTTAAATTAGTCAGTGGAGATTTGGAGGGGATGGGAATTTCACTAGTGGTGCGTGTGTTGATGTGTGTGTGTTTGACTATGAAAAGACCTTGAGTCTCTTGTGCAAGTGTATCCTGTATTACGTTTGTGTTTACCCACTGGGCCCATTCAGGACAGACGGAGCTGTGCAAACACTCAGATAATGACTCCTAACGCAAGCTTAATCACTCACGCCTCAACGAGACAAAGAAAGAAACAGAGAGGAGCACCTTGCCACACTGATACTCTGTTAGTGTGCACTAGGATGCCATCTCCAGGTCAGAGTTCAGAGGTTTGTTTGCATTTTTGTGATGTTTGGAATCATCGACCAAATAAAACCAGTCCAAATAAGGTGATGTTTGTTTTTTGTCCTGTTTTGTGGTAAAGCAGTGAACCTACAGCTGTAAATCTTAGCGAGTAAGTTCTGGTTCCATGATTCTGTGAGTGATTTAAACATTTAAAATATAACAGTTAACTTTAATGTTATTAACTTTAGCTAAAAAATATATCCAAACATACAATCTGTTATAAAGCTGAAATTAAATACTTGAAAAACCTGAAAATTGTGAAAATACATTGCCTGGAATAAGTTGGTATACTAAAATTACTAAAACAGAAATACAAAAAAACATTTATTAACAAACAAATATTAAAAAACAGACAAAGCATGTAACAAAATCACTTAAACTAAAACTGAAAAAAAAAAAAAAAAAAAAAAAAATCATAATTTTTTAATAATATATATACTATAATAATATAAAATAACATTGTCAGCTTAATTTAAAAAATATACAAATAGCATTGAATTAGATAAATAAAAATCAACACACTTGTAAGCCAAATGTTTGATAAAAAGGCGTTTATTAGTTTTTAAATGATAATAATAGATTTAATATAGTTAATGTGATTAACTATACCTTTCTAAATAAAGGTAAAGACATCATACTCTCTAGAAATCATTTTGGGAACACCTAGTTAAAAGTCATTGCAAAAAGCACTTAGAAAATAACTGTTAGTTACTGTTTAAGTTCTGGGAGTCACTGTATGTACAGTATAGTATATAATACTGATGAAATACAGTCATATTATTGCACTATCCAGAGTAAAGTGCACAGATTGTTGCCCGTTCACGTCTGCACTGGTGCTATACAAACTCCAACGGTTACTTACTCAGACAGGAAGCATGTTTAGGAATTCTTCACAGAAGGGTGTCTCTCTCTCTCTCTCTCTCTCTCTCATTGTTGATTTAGTATGTAATCTCACAGCTCTCTATAAGTCCAAAGGTCTCACAGGGTGTGTGCCAGTATATGTGTGTTTAAAAGTGCAAGTGACCAATCCGACTGCTCCGTCAGGAATTTCTAATGCTCGATTAACACTTAGATGACATCAGCTCACAGAAAGTCTGAGAAGACGAGAGTAAACAGAACTCTACATGCCACAGACTTGCTTAGGAATCAATCATTGAGACAGACGCAGCCACAAATGGCCGCTTACATTGTTTTCCTTGTAACGCTCGAGATGTTTGATTGTGTCTTAAATACTATGGCAACCGAATCAATCTTTCCAGCCATTTGTGCACCTGTTGCATAGGTTACCTACGCGCATTGTCACACATTAACTCCAAAACCCCACCTTAAGGAATTAAACGAGCACCAACTGGCTTTCTTTCAATATACTATGTCCATGTTATGTTAGGCCTTGCTATAGGGAAATTGCTAGTATGCGTACTTAGCTAGTCTTGAAAGCTGTGCGAGGAAATATAACCTGATTAAAATCAGTCTCAGTCATGCTCTAGATAAATGGGTCTTGCATTTACTTCAGTCGAGCAGTAGAGAGTTGTCAATGTTAAATGAGGTTGAAGCGTGATGAGGTGTGGTGCATACTAGCCATCTGCTTTATTTTGTGATGTCTCCTGGGCATGAAAATATCCCATGGTGGTTGGTTTTTCATCTTTTCCACTCCCTCCTCTTTTTCTTTACATGCCTGTACCTGTGTTTGGGCGAATGCTTTTATCTGATAATCTGTGTCTGTGTGTGGACGGACAATTCGTACACAATGCCAGTATGATGCAATCTCACCAAACTGACCTTTTCTCATCTGCATTTGCTTTTCTGTCTCTGTCACGAGAAGATGAGATGATATGGGATGCTTTTGTTGTGAAGTACAGCGATAGGATATGGAACTGGAAAAGCTCTTTGAACGTGATTATGAAATGCTGTAATACTGTAAAGCTGCAGCAGTTAAAATAAAAGTAAAAAAGACAATATTTATAATTATAATTATTACTATAAATACTTTTATTGATCACATTGATAAAAATGGAAAATAGAAAAAAAAAAGAAAATGATCACTGTTTCCACAAAAATATTTAGTATTACCTGTTTTCAGCATCGGTAATAATGAGAAAAATTTACTGAACACCAAATCAGCATATTAGAATTTAAAAGAATTTTTTAAAGGATCAAGACAGGAGTAATAAATGACATTTGAAAATATATTACAACTATTATTGGATTATACAATAATTTCTCTGTTTCAGAAAAAAGTTCTTTGTGATGAAAGAAGGTTCTTCAGATTATAAAAAGGTAACAAGAGATGGTTCTTTAAAGAACCTTTGACTAAATGGTTCTATGTGGAACCCAAAAAAGTTCTTACATAGCATCGCTGTGAAGATTGACCTTCATGTGCCTTTCAAAAAACATACCTATTTTATAAGAATAATAAGAAAGCAGAACTTGAGAAAGCACAGCTGAAGTCAAGACTTGTTATAGCACTGAGCTGATCGTGGGTTTGTGTCTTTCTGCGGCAGGTGGACGTTAGGAAACCAGGGGGTTGAATCAGACATTCTAACCCCTTTTTTTCACGAAAACTGGACCCTGGTGCTCCATCCCATGTCACTATTGTGTCCCCCCCTTCTGTCTCCATTCTGCCTTCGTCTTTTTCTCCTTAAACCGCCCTTTTGTTGTCTTTTTCTGATGGCATTTCTGGCCCCTTGTTGTCAGAGTCCTAAATGAGTCTTGACTGGCCTGTGGGCCACTGGAGAAGCACAAAGGAGAACGTTCCCCTCGCTACAGTGGAGCCATTGTGGCTTTCAACAATGCACTAATTGGCGACGACAATTAAGCACGACCAACACTCAGGTTCAATTTGCCCACTCCTCAATACAAATCACAGGCAAATGAGTCAGACCGTGCACACGCAGCTCACACACACATTCACACGGTCCTGCTAAAACAACAGCTATGCTCATAAGCAGAGCGCAAACCACCAAATATACGCTCCCACCCCTTCAGCCAGTTCATGTTAGGTGTGAAGAGAGACTCGTACTGTGAGGAAGACGGACGGACAAAAGAACGTACTGTTCAGCTTGTCCGGAAATTTCTACGAAAGATATTTTCCTTGGGACAATTGGCATTTTTGTTTTAATGAAAAAAAAAGATTTGTTTAAAATTCTGCTTTGATAGTCAATAAACAAGTCATCTTAAGTGTGGTTTCTCTTTCTTTGAGTTACAACTTCACCATAATTCACCTATTGTTCATTGTGTGCAAAAAATAAATCTCAGCATATCCCTAAAAACATCCTGACACACAAAAAAAACTTCACCGTTCCAAAAAAGGACGTGACAAGTCCAGATATGTGTGAAAACACCCATCTTAAAGGCATCTTCAGCATTGAGCTGTCACACATTAAGACCGTAATGGAGTTGGGATCAGCAGGACGCCTCGATTTTAAGCCCAGGCTCCAAAACCAGCTTTAAGAGTTAGTGAACAAGCACATTCGCACAAAAACACACACAAAGGAGGGAAGACTTGGCATGTTCTGGCCCATCGCAGTGGTTGGATCCTGGTGGATTATTCTCTGTCAGAGAAAGGCTTTAGAGCTCTCTAAGGCCAGGACAAATTACTGTTCTCTTTCAAGAGAAGGGGAAAAAAAGCATGGGAGGAGGAAAAAACATGAGGGAAGTGTTGAAAAAGTAAACCAGGGAGGAAGCGTCTGGGGTGGCCAGCCATTAGCTTAAGCGAGACATCACTCAGACAAGAATCGGGAAAGGTTTGTGAAAAAATATTATTCACATGGAAGGTGATGCAACTGAATATATGGTTAAGACAAAATACTAGAGAATCATGCAGATGCCCACCGAGACCATACGTATGGTTAGATATTTCTATGTAACAGGTCAATCAAATGAATTTGAAGAATATTTTTACTTATTAAATATTAGAACAGAAAGTGGGAAGTATCCAAAAACATTTTTAACAGTATATTGTTTGTTTGTTTGTTTGGCCATGCCAGCTTCTGTATTTCATAAAATATTTCTGGCTAAATTATATTTATATGTTAACTCATCAGGATAAATAAAAGAAATAAAAGAAATATTGATTTTTAATCACAAAAATATTATTTTGCATTTTATGTATTATTTTATATCACAAGTCATTTTTTGCAATTTGAACAAATCCCATGTATGTTAAGCAACTAAATAACTGAAGAAATCAGCAGAATTTGCAAAATGTAGAAAAAATTTAAAATGAAAAAAATATATTTGTATTACACATCTCAAAAAACCCAATGTTTTAGATCATAAAAATGTAAGTTTAAGTCCAATGAATTTTCAGTGTTTTTCAGTCATCTGGCTAGAACTCACTCCCACTGGCCCTGGGCCATCAGACCATCCTTACTTTTGAGCCCTAGATAGGTTGGACAAATATTTAAAGATTGCCTTGAAGATGAAGAAAATACCTCCATGGTAACTGTTCTCAATAGAATCATGACATCACTAGACTGAATTTCAAATGTTTATATGTCGATACCACTGTGCAAAAAATTATAAGCCTCATGCTGTGGTCTCTAACAGGTCCAGTGGTTATTGGTAAAACTCCAGACAGAACCAGATACAAGCATGTGGCTTTTAATTTGGGATTAGCTCATGAGTCAGTGCTTGGACCCTCTCTAGTGGACCAGGACCTAAAAGAGAACACCACAACCACAGCCACGGCCATGATGCATTGGTTCCACTGCTGCCACCTTGGATTCAGACCAAGAAAACAATGTGTGAAATAATAGGTGAATTTTACTTCGCAAAAAAAACTAAAATCTATTCAAATGAAGACATTAGTGTTGAAGCATAAAAAGATCAGAACGTGTTAAGCAATTTACTTTATTGGCAACAGTGGTAAAAAAAGAAAAGAAAAGAAAAGAAGAACTGGAAGGAACCTGCACCAGTACTGAAACACAAATATTTGTAGTTGCATAAGAGGTTGTCTGTAATGAGGAGTCTGCAGAATACAAGAAAGCACAGGGAAAATCCAGAAACTGAGACAGAAATTACAGTGAAGAATATAAATACAATAAATACTTCTGAAACACAACCGATATGTAAATATACAACTGAGGGCAGAAAAAGAACCTTTCATTACACCTTCAACAAATACCAAATAAACAATGAAAGAACAAAAATATATTCACCAAGTACATCCACTGAGTTCCCTTTTAGTTTGTCCCTCCTTGACCATTCTTCAGTGTTAAGAATCCCTGATTTTAAAGAACAGTGCGAATAACGAAATGTAACAGAACAAAACTGATTGCAAACACACCATTATATTTTATAGTATCATGTAACACATGGCGCATTTAGCTCAAGCTTAAAATAGTAAAACGACGAGTTCTCTTATCAGAAAACAAGAGATCGTCAGATTCCGGGGAGATTCCTTTTTTTTAGTAAGGTAAGTAAAGATCATCGCCTCTAGAAAACTAAAACACTAAGTGATTATGTTAAGATATATTATATAGCCTGATATTCTGATTAGTTTAATAAATACTGAAACATCTTTTGAGTGACTATAGTTTGCTAATCGAAGACATCACCAGGCCGATGCATTGGCTTTTCTTTTAAGGCAGGCAAAAAGACAGATTTAATAAATACAACCAAATACTCAGAGCAGCTAAGATAAACATCCATCCATCCATCCATCCATCCGTCCGTCTGCATTGTCCTATCACACACCAACCATACGTAAACTAAGACTCTCTTATCTAGAAGTAAACTTCTTGGTGCAAAACATAAACTCAATAGAATGAACACATTCTCTCATAAAACGAAATGTAACATGGTAGCAAATGATATTTAAGTTGACCTAGACCCATCTCAAAGAGTTCAATAAATGACACGGTTGACCAGTATTCTGTAAATCTCAAAACAACCAGGATGTTTCAAGTCCAGTAACAAGTAGCTGTTAAATGTGCAAGTGTTTTCTCTCAGTAAAGTTGAATGTGATTTTTATCCAAAGCTTCTGTTTGCTGGTGAGGTGTCCAGGAAGAGATGCTTAAAGAAGAAAAGAAAATGTGGAATATTCTGGATTTAAGCGAACATCCTAAAATGTCAGTCAGCTTGCTACAGGGGTTTTCTTGTTAAAAAAAAAAAGTCATTTTTTTGTACTTCTTTGCACATATTGTCCAACTTTAGAAAGTATGATTTGGCCAAAGAATGGGAAGTCAAATAAGGCAGCAAAAGAAGTGACTTTATTGCCAATACTAAGGTCAAGAAGCAAGAAAACTAAGTATGAACGCAGAGAGGCATCGAGGATCCAAAGCAGAGGTTAGATGGACATGAATTATGAGCTTGTCCATGGCGGGTTCGCTTTACATTTCTTGTTAAAAGGACGTATGAATGCTAAACAAAGCCCTGGAACTCTAGACTGTAATTTCAGGGCTTGGTGGCCCAGGGTAGTTTGTAATCATAGACCAGGCGGTTAGCAAGAACAACGTGGTTCAGCTGCTTATAGGCAGTGCCATTGAGTGTTGATAAACAGTCAAACTTTTTCAACTCCATCTGGACGGGACGAGACACCAATCCTTCTTCACAGTACATCGCAAACCAAAAGTTGAATGCGTTGAGAGAAAAACGGGTATGGCAACATGCTCTGACTGAAAGCTCAATGTTCTTGTAATAATAATAAAAAGCTGAAATTTAGGGACAAATCATAAAAGTAAAGTGCAAAAATGCAAACGTTAAACAGAACAAATCTATTTTTGTTTATCTTCAGCCTTCATGCGCTCCAGATCAAGGGTCTTCAGCATTGAGGGTTAACTACAGCATGGAGGGACTCCCAGACTCTCATCTCGCAGCGCTCATTTTCACCAAACCATTAATGGATTAGAAGCTCTATTTGTGTCCAGAAATTGGTTTGAATCATCGCTCTTGGATTGTGTGTCTGCCAGAAAGTGCATTATTTTACATCTGTCAGTGCGAGTGTGTTTATGTGCAAGTGTGTGAGCGTACTTTGCCTGTATTTGTCAGTTGGCCCTGGCTGTCATTTGGTAGATGAAAGGGAAGGGTAAATTGGTATCATTATGAAGCCTCTGCTCTTTGGGAGCTGAATTATTGTCTCTGTGCCCATCTCTCTCAGGTGAGGGAGAAAGTAAAAAAAAAAAAACGCCACTGTTCCTCGGTTTTCATGGAGCACTTCCACCGAGGGAGCACGGAATCTTGTCCTTGTTGGATACAGCAGCACTTGGACTTCATTAGCGCAGTGTGCTCGGCACCGCTCTCCAAAACCCGTCTCAGGTGTCCAGCTCAAAGCAGTCCTGCACCTCGTCATCAGGGCTGTCCTGAGGACCGTGTCTCTTCCAGAATGACGCCGGCTTCTTGTGCAGTTCTCGGCGCACGCATCGCGGGCACGGCTTAGCAAGCATTCGACACTCGGCATGGAAGACGGCACCACAGCCCTCGCACCTGCATTTAAAACATACAAGAGCACTGATGGTTGATCCAAACATTCATTGACACTTACAACATTGATGTAATCATCATGGATTAAGCTGGTTAATCATAATCAGTGGCTAATTAAAAAAGGCCCTTATTACATTAACCTCCGGTTTCACGGACAAGGCTTAAACCTAGTCCTAGACTTAACTGTAAGTCTAAACAGTTGCACTGGCTGATCTTAAAATGTATGGGTGCCTTTGCTTAGCCTTAAGATTTACACAAGTAATGTTTTTTTAAGGTATGTTTATAAAAATGACTTAAATGTCATAATTGAACTATGGCTTAATCCTGGCTTAGGCTAAACCCTTTCTGTGAAACCGGGCCTAAAAGTTTAAAATGTATAAATTGGTACATTTTCTTAATGTTTTTTTCCATGAAAGATCATGCAGTTTTCGCAAATCTAATGACATTCAAATATGCAACAAAATATATGTATACATATTATCAATGCTGACAAATGCTGATTAATATTTTATTTGTTGAACTTAATTAGGGTTGCAAAGGGGAAGAAATTTGAAATTTACCAGGAATTTATGGGAATTTACTGGAATTTGGGGGAATTTATGAGAATTAATTAGAAATTTGGGGAAATTCATAAAAGTGTATCATACACAAACATAAAAATAAACATTTAGTTTCATTATTGTTAATAAATGGGCATATGAGAATGATTTTTGAAGAATCATGTGACTC
>JAUMHR010000056.1:8547724-8563441 GCA_032361145.1 Enteromius fasciolatus
GTTAAAATAGAAACCCATTATTATTATATATTTAACACATCCATCCATCCCTCCCTCCCTCTCTCACTCTATATATATATATATATATATATATATATGTGTGTGTGTGTGCGTATGAGACCGGCTAAAAAAGTTCCTAGTCTATATAAATCCCCTTCTTTACTAGAACAATTAGGAGCTCCAGGGCTCCTCAGCCCTCTAAAGAGCAACAATTTCTTTCTATGCACCATCATGGGCGGTAGTAGCCCAGTGGTTAAAGTTTTTGGCCTGCCAAGCCAAGACTAAAACCCAAGATCAAGAGGTTGTGCCATTCTAACCAGTGGTACTACTGGTGGTCTATTCCTGACAATGGTCTACACTTTGCACAAAAGCATAAAAAAGGCATTGTTTTTAATTAAATTTTTAATAACTCTTCATTTGACTTGGCTACCAGAAATTAAAATTTCTTACAATTTAAAGCACACCCAACATAAATAAAACCTAAAACATGCTAACAAGATAATACTAGCTGACAGGATGTCTATTTTAAATTGGTCTCTATAAATAAATAATTCTTTCCAACAGTAAGGATCCAAAGCCATAAGGGCTATGGTGTACTTGCTCCTCAGAGAGGTGTGGTGGTGGTGGTGTGTGGAATTTATGGATTTACGGTGGGGTGTGGAGACACCTTCTGCTCTTATGACCACACGCTTATGCCCTATTGAGCATGTACTGTTACAGATACAACATGAAGTGCATACAAACACACCCAGAAAATTCTGGATAAACTAAACAGTGAAGCACTGAGTACAACACCTGGATCCAGCTGTACTAACAAACACGCTCAGATTGTTTCAGGTCTGAACTGGCAGTTTATCATTAAACCAATATCTACTTTAACAGTAATGCGGCCATTCAATTTCTTTAATTATATTTAATTAATCTGTCCTTTGCTACTTTGAGATCAAAATTATATTACATATAATATTGGTTTCCTTATTTAATTTACTTCTGTGATGCAGCACATCATTTGCATCAGACAAGTTAAAAAGAACAGCATTTAGTTTTTACTAGCGTAGTTTATCCATTTAACACATCCTTGCAGAATAAAAGTATTAATTTCATTAATAAAAAATAATAATAGTGTAAATAGTAATGTATTTTCTATTCATCAAAGGATCCTTAAAAAATATCACAGGTTAAAAAAAAAACAACAACATTGATAATAAATCAGCATATCAAAATGATTTCTGAAGGATCATGTGACACTGAAGACGGAAAGTATTCAGATCCCCTTAAATGTTAATTTAAAAAAGTTTGTTATATTGCAGCCATTTGCTGAAAAACAGTTCATTTTTTTTTCCTCATTACTGTACACACAGCAATTGTTGACATTTTTGCAGATTTATTAAAAAAGAAAAACTGAAATATCACATGGTCCTAAGTATTCAGACCCTTTGCTGTGATGCTCATATATTTAACTCTGGTGCTGTCCATTTCTTCTGATCATCCTTGAGATGGTTCTACACCTTCATTTGAGTCCATCTGTGATTGATTTTACTGATTGGAATTTATTAGGAAAGCTACACACTTGTCTATATAAGACCTTACAGCTCACAATGCATGTCAGAGCACATAAGAATCATGAGGTCAAAGGAACTGCCTGAAGAGCTCAGAGACAGAATTGTAGCATGGCACAGATCTGACCAAGGTTACAAAAAACTTCTGCTGCACTTAAGGTTCCTAAAGAGCACAGCGACCTCCATAATCCTTAAATGGAAGATGTTTGGGATGATCAGAAGCCTTCCTAGAGCTGATCGTCCGGCCAAACTGAGCTATCGGGGGAGAAGAGCCTTAGTGAGAGAGGTAAAGAAAACCCCAAAGATATATACTCCCCTTGATCGGGAGATGAGAGAAAGTTGTAGAAAGTCAACCATCACTGCAGCCCTCCACCAGTCGGGCCTTTATGACAGAAGCCTCTCCTAAGTGCAAAACACATGAAAGCCTGCATGGAGTTTGCTAAAAGACACCTGAAGGTCTCCAAGATGGTGAGAAATAAGATTCTCTGGTCTGAAGAAACCAAGATAGAACTTTTTGGCCTTAATTCTAAGCAGTATGTGTGTAGAAAACCAGGCACTGCTTATCACCTGTCCAATATAGTCTCAACAGTGAAGCGCGGTGGTGGCAGCATCATACTGTAGGGGTGTTTTTCAGCTGCAGGGACAGGACGACTGGTTGCATCTGTGTTTTTCTGTCAATATGGAATGCTGTGTGTACATTAATGAGGAAAAAAAATGTAACTTAATTAATTTTAGCAAACGGCTGCAATATAACAGAGTGAAAAATGAAAGGGGGTCTGAATAATTTCCATACCCAATGTATATATATATTTTTATTAATATTAAAATTTAAAAATTTTATCTTTAATTGCAATAATATTTCACAAAATTAACTTTTTTTTTTCTGTATTTTTGATCAAATAAATGCAGTCTTGACAAGCAAACAAACATATATATATATTTAAAGTTAATGTGCAAAATCTGATAAACATCACTTAAAAAAAGAGAGAGAAAATTTCTATGAATTATTTATTATAACAGTATTATCCACTTTCAAGGCATTGCGAGTTCATGTTTTAATGCAGAAGTCGACAAGTGCCCTTGTTGTTTTTGAAAAGAACAGGTCAGGTCAGGTGACAAGGATACTTTCACTTCGAAAAGAAGTGCTAGCTGAAAGGACTTTCATCAAGCTGACTAAAACTGACCGAGGATAATTTCGATGAACTTGATGAACCTGCGATATCTTCTCTGGGGTGTAAAAGGTTTACATCTAGTTTATTATCACAACAACAACAACCTTTGTCAGGCATCTAAACTGTCATCTGATTAGATTACAAAAATTAAATGAGTGTGCTTTTAAACTCTAAAACGTAAAACGTGGAGTTATCTGCTTTTGCAAAAAACAAACAAACAAAAAAAAGTTGCTGTTAAAGTTACCCGCTTTTGCTATAAAATAAACTTTTAATATGTAAAGAAAACATACTTTCAATGAACTTTAATTTTGTAAATTACCTGTATTCGTTTACGTTATTGTTACTTACCAAAACAACCCAACTACAGTTTGATTGATGAATATTTGCTCAAAAATAATATTTTTTTTTTCTGTAAGTAAATAAATAAATGAACACTTCATATATTTATAATATGAAATAAAGCACCTGTAACTGTAGCGGCCCTATCCAATCATTATTAAGGCTTTATCAGTGTTGCTGTGTGAGTAGCTAAGTTTAAACAGCAGCATCTGTTCTGGGAACTGCACTCCACTTCGCTGGAGAGTCTGAGAGATTCTAGTCACACTGATGGTATGAAGACCAGAGAGCGGTTTATCAGCTGCAGGCCATAAGCGGACAACACACAGCATGCTGAAAAAAGCTGAGATGCTGGAGGGATTAACTGTCCCCTTACACAGGGTGGCCTATCACGGCACCATTACCTCGACCCACCACCCGCTGGGTGTGACTAACATGAGACAGGGGCAGGACGTTCATCAGCAATGAGCTGCAGACCATTTGACAGACAGCTGGGGATTACAAAACCATCATCATCATCAGTGATGAAAAAAATCTCTGATGTCCACATGTGATGTCCCTGCTGGGACACTTGTCCTTGAGGGAAACTTCATGTAAAGTTACTTTGGCCATTGTATAGCATCTCTGCTTTCATATCACCATAAGACATTTAAAGGTGAAACGGTGGCTACAGTTCTCACCTTTTGGTGGCGTTTTCCTGGAAGGGATAGATGACCTGGCCAGTGTGGCAAAGCTCACAGATGAAGCCCTTCTCCCGGCACAGACTACAGCTATAGACGTGAGAGCTGGCAAACTTGATCACCTTAGAGAGGAATGGAGCAAGCTTTCCATCTATGACCTGCAAGAAAGAGAAATACATTACAAAAATGTGGAATGCAGAAGAGGGTGAACTAATATATGAGTCACAGTATTTTATGTTAACTATATATCACAGCATAGTTATTTTTGCTGGAAATAAGGTTTTGTTGCCAGTATTTTAGATACTATTAAAAGGTCACAACATTGCGTTTAAAGCAAACACTAATTCTAGAAGACAAGTAAACAGACAGAAAGAAAACAAAGAGGTGAGATTGAGATAGAAGTAGTATATAAAACTTTATGACTGGCAGCTTTCTACGCACTTTTTTGTGTTTTGTTGAACATCTTAAAATCAATTGAATGATTTAAAAATGAATAGAACATTTAAAATAAACCTTACTAAACTAAAACTAACATCACATGAGGGTGATAAAAAATCTCGAACCGCTGACAAATTACCATCAGGTTATAGCCCACCCTATAAGACCAGAATATATTGGCAAAACGTGTAAAATAGACTTAACAGAAAAGCACATGCAAATTCACCAAAATAATAATCAACAAAAATTTAAAGGAACAGAGGATGTGGGAACATTTTTATTGGTGCAGATTCCTTGCGGGCCAACCTATAAGCTTTAAACTGGCAGAGAAATAGGATGGAAAAGTATGGAGGAGGAACCTAGGGAAGTGTAAAACATGACCCAAGCCATTCTGCTATGAAATGGGTTTCACCAAATGTGTTCAACAGCTATGAGAGAGGAGCAGGTTCAAAATATCTAGGCAAAAATCAAAAACAAATTCCATTATCAAATGGACAGTAATCCTCCTGTTAACAGTTAGTAGAGGTTTATCTGACAATTTCAGCAACTGGACAAACACTTAAGAACATGCTACAATGGAAGCCAAGTACAAAAAAAAGACATCACATCAGGAATCCACATGAAAACTAATGAATGCTTCGAGAGTGGGGGGTTGGCTATGGCTCGAGGGTGGGGTAATTCCTTTTGGGAGACTGTTTGCAAAAAATAATATGTGAATGCCATTTATCGGCCAGAGTAGTTAAAAATCGGCCTGGTCTTTGAAAGCGGGGCGCTGAAGAAGGTGTATTGTGGGCAGCTGAATGAGACAGGGGAAGGGGCCTACACCTCCAGTGCATATTCACCAAGGGGGCAGAGACAAGTGGCTACACCTGGCAGCACTGCAGCACACCAATTAAAGGCCCTGCCAGCATTCTTCAGCCCTTCCACAAGGAGCCAGCCAAAGAATGGAGGAGGAGAAGAGGGGACAGTGGAGCAGAGAGGAGAGCTTGGGAGGGTGGGACGCGAGGGCTCGGGGGAAATGAAAGAATAAAGGAAGGACCACCGCGGTCTCCCACGAAAGACGCGCAGGCGCACACACATACGCAGTGTGAACAGGGAGAATGGGTTGAAAAGGGGAAGGTTTGTGTGGGAACAGGGAATGTAGACTCTCCAGCCATGGCCAAAGTTGCCGGATCATGTTTAGCTACTTTAGTTAGGGTTATAATGGAGGGTTGTACATTAAAAACTGTACATTTCTTGCATTTGTGCATTAATAACCAGTGTTAAAGTTAGTGTATTGCACTCTAAGACTGAGAGATAAACCTCAAATACTACTTATAGCAATATAAGATTTATGAACAAAAAAATCTGAATTAATTAATTTGTTGAAACAGATGATTGTAAATTAATAATTTTTAGCAAACAATTTTATAGCAAACATTTTGCAGATGTATATTTATAATATAGTATATAAATATATTTAAATGATATTAAGTATTAAGACTGAAAAATATTGAGATTCCAAGCCATGTTCATGAATATAATAATAATAATCTTTATTTTATATTGTGCCTTTAAAAGGAAGCTTCTCTAGATAAAATGATAAAAAAAATAAGAAATATAAAGAAAATAAATACAGAAAAAATATAGAACATTTCTTAAATTAAATGCATTTAAAAAAAATTTCATTATCTCTCTTTTCAGCATTTCATTACTAGAAAAAAAATATCTTCACATTCCATCAAAGCCCCGCACAAGCCAGAAGAACTCAAGGCAGAAAAACCAACACTGCTATAAAGCAGTCGCTATCATTGCCCAATGAACATAGAGGTGATGCTGTTGGCAAGCTTTCTCAGTAGAGGCACCAAGAGGGCCCTTAACCATCCATCCATCAAGTAGCTTTCAGTTCAGACACCCCTGTTTTACTCTGACCGGGCTGACAGAAGCATGAAGGCAATACCCTGCCTTTTCCCATGTGGAGGAGTAATATAGGAAGCTATTAAGGAAACGCTGCAAGCCACCAATCAAAGCGGCGGTGTGAGCACACTTGCCGTCCTTTGGTAAAGATGATATATACTCCCCTTGATCAATGCTGACAGAAGGAGTAATTAAACATTTCAATAATTTAGCAGGCGCGGTGAGTGAAACTGCGAATACGCTTGCACCAGGCTTGATGGGGAGGGATTGTGAAGAGCTAGAGGGCTGTTAAAGAGAGTTACTGGCAAAGTAGTGAAAGTGTGAATTTATGCACGAGCAGCCACAGGTTCGACTGATTAAAATCGGTTACAGTTATAGTACAATTAAAACACAGGGAGATCAGGTTTTTTCTACCACATAATGCCATTGGCACTAATAGAATAGCTTTGCTATTGCAGGAATAAATTACATTTTAATACATAATCTACCATATTACTCTTTTTTACTGTAATTTTGAACAAATAAATGCAGCCCTATTGAGCTTAGGGATTACTTCTTTCAAAAAGAGACTTCATTTAAAACTTTTGAACAGTAGTCTACATTAAACATTTAGACAACAATTAAACAAGTAACTTTTAAAAACCATGTGTAAGATTCAACAGATGGTCAGTTGAAGCACCCCAGATGATCTCAAATGCCCTTGCAGGACATGACATGTTTGCTTTAACAAGCACTTTTACTGCACAATTTTGTAAAAACGTGACACAGACTAATTAAAACAAAAGGGAGAGATCTAATACTTTGAAATTCTAATACTTGTTTATTTTTAGGCCATTGTTTTATTCAAATTACGCTGAGAAAAGTAAAACACGCTTCAAAGTAAGGTAAGCCCACTAAAAACAGCATCTTTGTGGCTATTGCAGGGGGCATGGGTGACATCTGCCAAATCAGCTCCCTCCAAACCCCCCACCTTTTGCTCCTGTCTCGCATGTGCTTTGTCGTTAGCTGCTTAATCCCCTAAAACCACAGTTTAGCGCCTACTTCTTCATCCCCTCCTCAGCCCTGGCCCTAATGTCCTCGCCTGCTCCATTAAACGGCAGAGAAAGGGCCCAGATTAGACAGATAAAAAGAGTGTTAGCACTGTTTGGATAACACCCTCCCTGCCAGGGCCTCGCAAAACAGGATTACAACCCGCGTGTGCGAGGAAGTGAGAGAGAGATGGCCTGCCAGGGTCTCGAGAGAAGTGGGCATGAGAAAAACGGCATGAAGTTTCGTCATAGATGTGACCATGTGCATGCATTGGTCACGGTGGACCCGGTGCCATGATTGTATCCTCGAAGAATGTTTTAGATTCCCATATGTAACTTCTGAGAATTTCAATGTTGTCATTTCAGCTCAATTAAGTGCATATTGTTGGCAAGACCAAAGCTACTTGTGTCTATGTGGGTGAACTTGGTTGACTCTTTTTACTATTTCAGTGGGGATATCAATAAAAGGCAGTGGCCAAACAAAGCTGGCTTCTGGGCAAACAAATATGGTCAACGGGGTCATTTCAAAAAGAAAAAGAAAAAAAAGACAGCCGAAAACTCTGTGCTAATTGTTTAAAGTAAATGGGGAGAGCATTTGTTTTTACTCTATATTGTTTGGAGTCTTGCTGGAGTTCAGCATTTAGTGACCTCGACACGGAGGGCGAGCATTCCAGAGCTGCGGAGGAACTGGCATTAAGTAGCAACACTAAAAGAAAATGTCTCCTTAATAAGGTAAGCCAATTAAGAAGCTGAAAGAGAAAGTAATGTGACGTGAATGGGAAATGCCTCAAATTTGGGCCTTACAGAGGCAGTGGGGGAGAGAGAATAAAGGCCTTGCGGCGAATGCCATGAATAAGAAGCACACAAGAAGAGGGACAAAGTACTGACAGAACAGAGAGCATTTAAGAACCACAGAAAACAGTATTGCTTCACTTTAAAGATGCAAGTATGAGCAAAATTGTTAAGACAAAGATAACTGGTTCAAAATAAACAGAATAGAACTAAATATTGTGCACTTTTTGACACCTTAGACACAGACCCAATGCTGAGCAAGAGTTGTGGGGGAAAGACAGAGCAAGCATCCCTATTACAATTCGCCCCACTTCGTGTTAAAGGTTTAAAGAGACTGCTTTGTTTTGTGGCAAAAATAACAATTCTCAAATAAATAATTTTTTTCAGCAAATTAATTAATTAACCAAATTAAAATAAAATAAATAAACCAATTCAAATACATTAATACATAAATAATACAAATATATAAGCTGTAATTGATATGTAGAATGTAAAAGATGTTAAAAACAGTCAGAGAAGCGGTGTCAGGCGATGGGATGTTGGGGAAGAATAGAATGGAATGGAAGCAGAGGCAGGACTGTCACGCTTTGTTTTTCTGCTTGTTGCTCCTGAATGGCAGTAATTAGTTAGCTGGGTGGGGGGAACGTGGGGCAGAGTGGGACTCCAGACTCCCACCAGGAGACAGAAGGGAGAGGGGATGTGGGACAGGAGAATAGATGTTCTGAGAGCAACGGAAAAATAAGGGCAAGGGTCATTCCTAAGAAACAAAGGAGTGACAAAAATTCAGGCGTGATTAGGAAAGAAGAGAGGAATATATGAGAGCAGAGTTACATATATTCTTGATATATAGTTATTTAAATAATGCAAGCATGTACATGTACATTAATTGTAATTCAATTTAAAATTTTGGTGCTACAATTAATGGTGCAAATTAATTATAATTGATCAAAGTATGAGCTGTAACCAGGATTTCTGCAAGTTTTATGAAGGCAAATGTAACTTCTTAAGACCAAATAAATAAAATGTAAGAAATAAATGAAAAGGGAACACAATGTGCCAATATGTTCTTTAAATATAAATATCTAAAGAGTAACTTAATTGGAACAAAAAGCCTTTACTTTACTTCTGATCCTACTGCACAAAACTGATCATACTAAATACTTTTGTTTTGTTTTCAATGTAAAAGCTTAAATTAAGATGTTTTCTGGGAAAAGAAACAAATCCAAAGTTAAATCAAATCGAAAACAAGTTTTCATATGTCACTGAAAGATGCTTGTTTGTACTTTAAAGCATTTAAAGAAACAAAATAACCTTCATTCTGTATCTCAAGTAAATGTATCCTGATTTAAAGTTGTTCAGATATTTGTATTGGAAAACAAGACAAAAAACTAACAGAAACATTCTTTCATGCAACATTTAATGGCACAATTTTATGAATTTAAGGATAGATTTAAGACTTTCATCTTCATTATGACCTACAGAAATCCTGTTAAACTTATTACTGATGGATTTACAACAGAAAGTGATAAGCAGGAGGTTAATGTGTCATTGACACTGAGGGTGCACACAGATCTACTCAGAGCGTCAGGGTTGTGAGAGAAAGGGTGTGAAAAACACAGCTCACTCTCACAGCCTCTCAACTCCCACTGCCAGATGACACTGAACAGACACTCTGCATGGCGATGATGTGTGCTACAGGTGTGTGTCTGTGTGTGTGAATGCGATGAAGTCTTTTATCAGAATCAGGTGGGACGAGGAGGAATGCGAACATACAGTGGCCCAGAAAAAAAAAATGTTAACACATCAGTCACACAAAATAGCATGAATGTCAACCATTTATTTTATTTCGTCAAGCATATTTTATTTAGCTTAATATGTTTGTGAAAACCGTTATATTTTCTTGGGTTATTTGAAAAAAGAAAAGAAAAAGCAAATGTTACTGCTTTTACCTTATTTACTGATCAATTTATTACATCCTTGCTGAATGAAATCATTTCTGGAAAAAAAAAAATTCTATATATATATATATATTAGATCATATTATGGTTTACTATGCAAGGACACCTGTGTAAATTAAAATTCTTGAGAAATGACTTCTCAAAAATACAAAAAAAAGACCTAATTTGCTTCTGAATACCATTTGGATTTATATTTTTTTATGTAGTGCAATGACATTTTAATTTAATACTTTATGGAGCAACTGTAACATTTTAACAGAGTTGGAAATCCTTGATCTTCATCCTACACAATTGCTCAAGTAATCTCTGTTAACCTGCGCACTCTTAACTCAGCAGCTGACTTATTTTACAGTATATTATTCCATTTAGCAGAATTCCCACATAGCATGAAATAAGTATGAAAACGGTGCATGTGGGCCTATACTTACATGTGTACATATATAAACAAAAACTGAGAACGAGAGGAAAGACATCAAATTACCTGCTGTAGGTCTGCCAACGAGTAGAGGTGCACATGCTGTAGCAGGTATTCTCTCGGGAAGATCCTGCAAGAAAATCACATTAGCATGAAAAGCATATGCATATTACCTCAAATCAAAATTGAGACTTCACAGATCTTTAAAAAAATAACTGCATTAGCCTGCACACATATACATACAGATCCATTTCAGGTGGAACGCTAGTATCCCATCAGCCCACCTCTGTAACCATGACAACATGGGTCCAAATTGCTTGGAAATAGGGGTTAATTCAATTGAATTGGAAAAAGGCTGTAAAATAGGCATTTAAAAGCACTACCCCTTATTATGGGTGAAGTGGGGCGGCTCTGTCTCTCTCTCTCCATCTGGCTGGCTATTATGGCCCTCTTCACCTCTCTCCTCCCATGGGCCTACACTCGCTCTTTCCCGCTCTCATTCACCCACGCCTGCTCACATTACAAACTCAAGGGCCCCCAGAATTATCCAAAAAAGAGGGGACTAGGAAAGCAACAGGCATACTGTGAGATGACGAAAAAGAGGATGCGTGGTTATGAGATGCAAACGAAATTAAAACCTGTGAGTTATCAACCTCATCTTTTACCACACCACTAGTTAGTCTATAATATCCACTAACAACTAAGCAAACAGAACAGATGAATCCCTCTAATGAAATGATACTCATTGATGATGCAAAAAAATCAATTCATTCAGACACAATGCTATTGGTGTAGACACTATAGCTGGCCACTTGAACAGGATTCAGTCTTTTTTTTTTTAACCACAAAAGGCTGGAAAATTGGATCGATTAAGTAGTCTGGCACTGGAAACCAGTGCATCTTTACTCTTGCCCACTAATAGTTCATCCACTCCGCTTCCTCGGTAGCTTGGGCCCATCATTAGCAACCCGTCAGACAGATGTTGGCAATTAAAGACAGGCTTGCAGGCCACAAACACAGCAAAGAGACAGGAGAGAGGGAATTTATGGCATTATGACATGGGAGGAAAGTATGTTGGGTAGTTTTGAGCTATAAGGGGACTAAATGCAGCTATTATATTATATATACAAAGTCACGTTATTTAAAATAGCTTGTTTTGGTGGATGTGGCCCACTTGGATGTGCACATCATTGGACATCACCTCATTTTTCAGCTTTGGGGATTGTGGTGGATCTCCATTTTTCTCATTCACTGCCATAATCTCATTGCTGGCTGAAGAGAAGCATGGCGGTACTCCAGACATCTCCATTCACAGCTCGTCCCTCAGGCCTCAATAGGCCAAGCCATCATTACGGTGCTAATCTAAGTCTAAACTGAGGCATGGAGGCAGGGGGTGGGATGTTTACTAAGCTGAGGATGAAAACTCTTTTCATTTGTTTATGGAAAGCTTAAGGGTCAATAGACAAGAGTTGCAGCAGGTGTTATTAGGACAAATAGAGCTGATGACAGCTGCTTTGTTATGTGTGTGACGTAAAATGATACTTTATCAAGAGCACACACGTTGTTTATTGTGCACATGTTCTAAAACACAAAGACTAAGTGTAAATTTGCTGTCTTGACAATGTTGTATGGTTCTCAGAGGAGTTGGACACTTTGTATGCGTTCACGAAATTCATTAATGAAAAAGAAATATCCTTTTTGATTTAAAAGCAACCAAATCAAAATCACTCAGACTATTTAGAGCTGGTTCGTTTTAGTGAATCAAAAACCATATGTCCATGTGAACATCATATTCTTGAACCAATGGCTGATACAAGATGGTTCTTTAATGAATCTACAAGCCTTTAAATGTATTTATCATCAAAAATATCCCATAATTAAGCAATTAAACTGAATTATTTCTTTAGATTTAGTACTTCTAAAAGAATCATTAACAAGACTATTAAAGAATCAGAATCGATCAGAGGAATCCTAAACCAGATTTATTTAAATTAGAGAGGTTTCCACTAAAGTGTTTCCAGATCACACATGACAGATCTGAGGCCTTAGAGAGGTAGCCTAATAAAGAGTCTGGAAACCACAGAGCTCAAAGCTTAACATACCCACAAATCTGATACAACAAGTGAGGTATTACTGAACATCTTAGGAAGGCTGACAAAGAAAAGATATTGCATTGACAAGATTCCATGGTCTAATGCGCTATCTTCTGTATGACAAGATGAAATCCTAACTTAATCCCTGCGGATGTGTTGTTACGCTGATTTGCCTGCCTTTGTCAAGCTTGTTCAAGTCAGGACAGTGTGTGAAAAGAAACCTGGGTCTCTAAGGGTGTTCATTTACTTCTGGTTATGGTGACAGTCTATCTTTCGGCTTTTTATCTCCTCGAGCATAAATTCATCTCTGCTCGTGGCAGAGCTCCATGTCTATGTCTTTTGTCCGTTCTCAGGGTAAATACATGTAAGTGTTTACAGTGGTGGTAACCAGGCGATATGGGGGTTGTTGTCGAACAAAAGAGAACCAAATCCAGCCACAGTAATCAGAGGGTGGCAAGCACATAAGCAAGAGACTGTATGTTGATTACTGTCTGTGGATAGGTAGTGTTTTATGGCAGAGAAACTGTAGGACACGCTGCAGTCTGTGATTGGAAACGTTTAGAGGCACCGTATTAAAGTTATTGTAGGAGTATTTAGAATTTTTTATCAAATAAATGTAGCCTGAGTAAGCAACTTCTTAAACATTTAAAAACTCATCCCACCAATACACCTTTTAAACAGTAGTGAATATACCATATTTCATTCAATTATTCAAAAATTAATACAGGTTTGGAATAAATATAGGGTGAGTAAATGATGACAGAATTTGCATTTTGGGATGAGCTATGCCGAGTGTAAAATTCTTGTCCAAACTTTTTACATGTTAAAAAATAAATACAACCTCACGTTGTGTCAATCACATTTACATACTGCCACTGGATGTCCTGTGGTTTTGATTCACTACAAAGGACCAATTCATAAGAACAATTCACTCAACACATGAACTACACTGGTCACATTGGTTGCTTGAGATTCACTAAAAAGATCTGGGTCACAATAGTTCTGCAAATTGACTATACACTGGTTATGTTGTATGTTTCAAACTGCAGATCCAGTGGCAGCTTTGCACGAATAGCATTGCATTTCAAAACTGGTTCTCGTTTCCCAAGCACAGACATGAGGGAAAACTAAGGAAAGGTACAGACAAAGGTAATAAGCATGTGTGTGGATGCCCCTGTGAATCAGTGAGGTGCATTAGATCAGGCTCAATGGTGTGGACTGTGACAGTTCTCCCCCTTCACTCTGTGGCTTAGTGTAAACATTCGTGGGCCTCTTCACAACCGCTGATGAGCATGCCGGCTGGGCAATGAATGGCTAAGGTAATATTTTAGCGCCACCGCCCTCATCAATCCTACACTGTTTGGAAAAGCAAAGCATTAGCCTGATGCCCGCTAATAGCCTGGCCATAAACACTAGCCCTCTAGCTCTGCCTCCTGCTAGGGTCACCGCTGCTGCACCCCGTAAACACAGCGGCCAGATAAAGTCACCGCTCAGTAGGCAGCTGGGACCGCTCCTAGGAGATGAACCTCAGAGTGGATATTCAGTTCAAACTGAGGTTCCCTTTGCTAGAGCCCTCACGTCTGCACTTCAAACGGCCATCCCGCTTCTACGTCACCATGGAGTTCAAAGGAGCCAATACATAGGAAAGGGTACTGGCCCATTCAATAATTCAGTGATTCAAACAACAAACGGTGTTCTGAACGTGTTGCTAAGAGTGCATTAGCAACACCATTAAGTCAACATCTGAAGTTTATTTATTTATTTAAGTTTTTTGGCTTGCCATACTTTATTTCAATAGAAAAATATGGAAAGTTCACCACAAAAAGAGGTTTCACTGTCAATCCAAGGATGTGTTTCATGGGCACTAGGAGAAATAAACTGCATTTTCCCCTTAGTTTACCCCAAAATGAAACATTTATGATCATTTTTTCGATTTGTAGCATGTTGCTACAAACATGCACAACTTGATTTCACACACTGGACACACACAAACACACACACATATATATATATATATACATAGATTTCATCACAGAGCAGTACACGCTTTCGTCTCTCATGGTGTGAATGTTTAAGGCCTCTTAGCACAATCTCGTGGTCTCCACACTGACCCAGGAAAGAGCATGAAGCATTCATCACATAGACAAGCCTTTTAGTGCCGAAACCTTCACATAAACACAGCTCCTTCACATTCCCGCTGAACCTGGCTCTTAAAAATCCACTAAAGATCAGCTTAAGGAGCAACCTTATTCCCAGCAACCAAATGCATTCCTTGAAACAGCTTTTAAAAATTCATACTTTGTTAGTGCTACATGCTTAATACATATATTACAACCAAGCTCTCTTTGTACATACTGCAACCAGCGGCAGTCTTCCACTACTTTATGTGCAATGCAAGACTTCACAAATATTTATGTTGCTCCACAATATATTAACTTCTTGTCCCATCTACAAAACAGATGGAAGAGGAAAAGCTCAGTGTGTGTCCCTGCTGGCCTAAATCAAACACTGTAATCAGAATCACTGGACTACTACAAGTAGGAAATATTTATACACTCATGCACTGATAACTATGAAATATTTCAGAACTTACTTTAATCTGACTTACTTTACAACAATACAGTCTCTTAAGCGGGCTCTTAACAAGAGAAAAAACAAAAATCACACACATATGATTAAACAACTTGTTACTTCTACTCTTCTAAGTGAGCTTTGCTCTTACTCCATGGTTGTTTTTTAATATTTTATTTTGCCACAATAATAAGCCAAAGTGGATTTGAATACACATCACGTTACTGAAACCTCTTTTATATAATTTTTTTTCTTTTATAAATAAATAAGTTTTCTATTGGTCAATTTTGAAATCAGTTTCACGAACCCATTTAACATCGGCCATTTTAAATACATGACATACTATCATTAAATCGTGTAACATCATAACAGTCACATTTCCTACTGAAACATCATTACTGGTTGACCACTATACTGCAGTAACTGACAATAATCAATAATTCAGTAATCATACAGTGGTTGAATAACAAAGCAGAATAAGATTAGTTATTATTAGTACACATACATTATGAAAATTCACAATTTTGGTATGTTTAACCTGGCTTGAGCAAATAGCACACATGAAAGTCTGAAATTTTCAGGTTCGATTTTCTGCGTTTTCACATCCGTAGCAGGCATTTAGATAGAAAAGGATGACAAATATGGAAAGATGCACATGAAAATTTCAGTGACCTTTACTTTTCCTATCTTTCCTATTCATACTAGGGCTGGGCGGTATATATATCGTGCGATATATTATGCGCATCTCATCAGTAAAGACGGTTCTTTGATTAGCGCTA